>JUFY01019523.1:0-50525 GCA_001855655.1 Leptopilina clavipes | reverse complement strand
ATTTTTCCACCTCTATTTTACATTGTTCCACTATTTTATATATATAGTAAAAATACATGTGAGCGTATGGGAGTGTCTTAATTCACGCGTATCTACCTATCTACACGTAAGCGACTTGGAAAAGTCAGAAAGCATAAAGTTGAGTTCCAGTTGTTATCCTTCTTTCGTGTCAGACAGACAACGGTGATTGTGCGGACGAAATGTGTTTCAATTAGACAACCTGAAATTACAAACGTAAACATAATATGTGATTCTATATATTGTGAAACAACTTTATAAATTATAAAATTACTCATCATCATCATGAGTGATTCAGAAAGATCACCAAAGAAAAAGAGAAGTTTTCTCAATCGATTAGCTCATTCGTTTAGAAAAAAATTCACCAATCCAACAGATGTTAGTGATAATGAAAAAAAGAAACAACATTATTTGAAAAATAATGAAAAACACAAAGATGATGATGCTGATGATGATGATACAATACAGGAAGCATCGTGTTCTAGAAAAATGATAAAGAAAACAATTTTTAATGATAATGAAAATAAACAGACGACACAGTATTGTAAAAATAATACAATAATCGATAATAATGAATTGATGACACTACCGATGCAGGTAAAATTAGATTCTAAATTAAATAATTCATTGTTGGAAAAAAATGAAATTGCATTAGAAAAGAATGCAAGAAAAATGAAAAAATTTATTTCTAAAGAGAAGAAGAGAAATAATAATGACATTAGTTCTGACAGTGATTATTCGACAACTGACACAAGTGATTCAAGTGATGATGATGATGAAAATGAACGATACTTGAATATTGAAAAAGGCGATTATTACTTAAAAAGTGATTATTTTACAAAAGGAAAATACATGACCTACTTCTTTTTACAAATGGAAAAAATGAATTACAATCCGTATGAAGTTTACAATATCATTCGATATTATGATTCTGAAAGTGCAGGTGAGGGAGAGAGAGAGAGAGAGAGAGAGAGATTCAGAATAAAAAATTAGTCAATTTATGAATTATTTACTTTATAAATCAATTATTGACTTTCTTAAATAATTGTCAACTTTGTAAACTAATTATTTACCTTCTCAAATAGGGATCTTCTTTAGTAATCAATTATTTACTTTGTAAATTGATAATATATTTTTTAAATTAATTATTTACTTTTGTTAAATAATTATTAATTTTATAAATTAATTATTAACTTTGTTAAATAATTATTAACTTTGTTAAATAATTATCAACTTTGTAAATTAATTATTTTCTTCGTTCAATAATGAATTCTTCTTTGTAAATTAAATTGAATTTTAATTTGTAAACAATTTGTAAATTAATGGATTAATTAATTAAATGAAAATTGAATCGGAAATAAGATAATTTGCTAATTAGCATACATTAAAAACTGATTGTCTTATCTGAGGTTCGTCTATAATTCAATGTCAAGCAGATGAACAAAAGCCTTGAAATAATAAAGTTTTTTTTATGTCGAAACATTACATCATTCCAACAATATATTATTCAAAAGTTAAATATTTTCCTTCTTGAAATGCTGTGGGCAATAAATAATCAATGACTAAGATATTTCAATTTTTTACCACATTCATTTGGTACTGCTTCGTATCAAAATTTTTATTTTTTGCTTCTAAAATAAATTAATTATTGTAATTGTATTATTATTTCAAGCCTTTTGGAGTCTTTACTATAATTTATGCCTTGACGCTATTTTGAAACACATTTTGAAATCAGAAAAATTAAACCTATTACGAGCAATTGGAAAAACGTAATTTCATTTTATTAGGATTAAGTGACACAGGCGACGAGTGCTTTATTTAAAATTCAGAATAAATCAGACTTAAAAGAGAAATTGAAAAATAAATTAAAATTAATTAAATAATAAAATTTTTTATTCTAATTGCCATTAATTTTTGCTTTTAGAAAATTCATCTTCCGGTTCGACTTCTCCCAACATTCCAGCGCATCTCAGGAAGAAAATTTTGCATCGGAGATCTGTCGATAATTTGGTTGTCAAGTCGCCGACAAATTCGGCACGTCACTCGAGTCCGGAATCAATTAGGAGTGCTCCGCTTCATCAGAAACCAAGATCCACGTCTCATGATACGTTGACGGGCTCAAAAGCTCGTCGTCTACTTCAAACTGATGGAGCCTCCATGGACAGTCTCGCTAAACAAGCTTTACTTGCTGCTCAGGTTTTGCTTCCAATGCATAAGGCCCGAGAAAGGTGAATAAATGAATTAACTTCTGGAAAGAAAACAAAGAAAGAAACGAAAGAAATTGAAAATAATTTTTCCAGGGATAATACTGTCACTTTTTACCCTTTTTTTTAATTTTTTCATCTATTTTCTCATTTTTTAAATCCAAAATTCAATTTATCTAAATTTTTATTAATCTACGTTTCGGGGAAATTAATTAATTAATTTTTTGTTAATTTTCAGAAATTATTTACACGGAAGAATTGCGGCCAATTCACTTTTGGGACCAGTGGAATTGGAGAAGGTGTTGCCGAATAGAGAGATTAAAATTTTCATCGGCACATGGAACATGAATGGCCAAACGCCGCCCAAGGAATTGAATGATTTTATGTTACCATCTGATATTGAGACAGTGCCTGATATGCTTGTAATTGGAACGCAAGAATCATGTTCCGAGAAAACAGAATGGGAGGCATCATTGCAAGAAACATTGGGACCATCGCACGTATTATTGTCAAGTGCAGGTCTCGGAACACTGCATTTGGCGCTATTCATTCGCAGAGATCTCATTTGGTTTTGCTCGATTCCCGAGGAGGATAGCTTTTCAACTCGAACCGGAAGTGCATTTCGCACCAAAGGCGCCGTTGCATTGGCGTTGATAATTTTCGGCACGAGTTTTCTTTTTGTCACGTCACATTTAACTGCACATCAGGATAAAGTTAAGGAGAGAGTCAACGATATTAAGCGAATCGTTCGTAATCTTGATTTACCGAAAGATTTACCCACGCGACACAAGAGCAAAGGTATTTCAATTTATTTACTGGAATTCTTTATTTATTAATTGAAAATTATTTTTCTTTTTTGTTTTCATCTAGATGTGACACAGAATTTTGACTGCGTTTTCTGGTGTGGCGATTTGAATTTCCGTCTCTCGCAATCGAGAGAAGAGGTGATAGAATGGATATCAGAGACAAGATTTCCACGTGAGAATCCAGTTAATTTGCACAAGGACCAATTGCGAAACACATTGCACGAGGGTTCGGTGTTTCGTGGATTTGAGGAAGCGCCAATTACATTCCCTCCAACTTATAAATATGATCCAGGAACACAGAATTTTGATTCGAGCAGTAAACAGAGAACACCGGCTTACACGGATCGAATTCTCTTTAAAGGAAAAGCGCACACGAGAGGTTACATTAGAAGACTGAGTCACGAGAGTACAGCAGCACAAAAAGACGGAACTATCGAGTGCTTAATTTATGACTCCGTTCCGAGCATTTGTACCTCGGATCATAAACCCGTCTGGGGAGTTTTTAAGACTACAATTCGTCCTGGAATTGACACGTAATTTTTTTTTCTTTCATTTTTATCCATTTATTTAGAAATAACAAATTTAAAAAAAATGTTTCCTTATAGTTTATTTATTAAATGGTAAAAATTCGAATTTTCCGTTTTAGAATTCCACTAGCGGCTGGACTCTTTAATCGGGAAGTTTATTTGGAAGGTATACGAAGACGTGCAGCGGCTTGGGACGATCCACGAGGAACCTCAAAGGTTTGCTCCATCCAGTGATAAAATAACATTCCTGGAATTGTCAAAGTATATTTTCTACATTTTATTAAAAATAATCTTCCTGTGCGCTAATCGATATAATAGGAGTGCAATATTCTGGCTAAAATTGTACAAATAATTTATAAGACAAGAATACTACGGTAAAAAGCTTTAGCGAGAGAGAAAGGTAAATTTTTAAAAATGACACCTTATTTTAATTTTACTGCCAAATGGATTTTGAAATATATTCAACACTGCGTTTACATTAAAATAATCCCTAAAAAAGAAAAAATGTCTATAAATCTAAACGCAAAATTTTTTTTCTCAAAATGTGTGTTAATTTTTTGCTAATTAAAAATTCTAATGTTTAAATTTTTTTGAATAATTTTTGGAAATATTTTTATTTTATTTTCCAAAAATTGTGTGCAGAAAAAATTTTTATATTGTTACAACTATTATTTGCACTGCTATTCTATTTTCAATAGGCACAATAATTGCTTAGAAAAATGTTTAGTAAATTGAATTTTAATCAATGGCACAAGAAAAATTACGTGAAACACGTAAAATAGGATAAATGATTTTATTGATTTTAAATAGGATCTCTAAATTAATAATCTTGGCTCTAAGAACAAAAGGCCTCAAAATCATTCATTTGTTTTGAAATAACATAGAAATGTCATGTGTAAAATGAAAAAAATTTCCTACATTTCCTCTTGAATATACAAAAAAAAAGTGTTCTACAGCACAATTTTGCAATATTTTTTTTTCTATTTACTTTTGTACTTGCTAAACAGTAAATTAGCTTCTAATGCTGTTATTCTAATCTATTGCATAAATCTAGTCAAAGATGGAATATTTAACACAACTGTGATGCACTAAAAAGTCATGAAAAAAATTTTTTTTCTTGATTAAGTTTGTATTTTAAAAAAACAAATTACAGATGTAGTTTTAGAGAAAAAATTAGATATTGCCAAGAATGATGACACAGTACAATTAAAAGCAGTATTGATTTATTAATTAGAAGCACAAGGCAAGCGTGTGAATAAACATTTTGCTGAAAGCAAATTTGAGAAATGAAAGATTTCAAAAATGTTCACAAAAAAAATCGAATATGTTGAAATTTTATGAAACTGTGTGATTGACATTTGTAGTCTTCAAAGAAGTTTTTGTTTCTATATGTAGCAATTGTTTTTAATTACTTTAGAGAATAAGAAAAAAAATTCTCTCGTTTTTTTCCATTTTTTCTTATTCTTTTTGTTCTTATTTTGTTATCTATTATTTGTTATTAATATATATTTATGTTTTTCTCTAGTAAATAATAATTTTATTGAAAATAATCCAATAAGTTGTTGCACATTAAAAAATAGTAATTAACAAAGAAAAACTGTTATTCGCATTCCTATTATAAACAGATCATGATATTTTAAGGCTTGTCGTGAAAAGAAAAACTGAAAAAGCAATACAAAGACACTAGACAAAGTTTTAGTAAAAAAAAAAAAACAAAACAAAACAAAAATTTTAAATAATCTGTTTCGTAAATATTACTTTTTTCCGATGAAAAATTACCCAAAGGAAGTATTTATAAAAAAAGGAAATAAATATAATAAATAATTATTAGTAAATTGAGACCTAAATATTATTCAATGTAATGAATATTCCAACAGAATTGTAAGTGTCGTCCAAAGCGAGATAAAACTAATAATTGTTAATCTTTGTGTCAATATAAAATACGTGACACTTAGTTTCTTAAAAACATAAATAGTGTTTCATAAAAAAAAGTAGAAAGAAAGTCTGAAAAAATTTTTGTGCTTATAATCTTTTTATGGATAGAATATTTTTTAAATATAGCTTCCAAAGAAACTTTTTTTATGAAAAGAAATATTGCTGAAAATCGATAAATGATAATTTAGTAATAGAATTAATGGCCTTTCTTAGATTTTGAATTAAAAAATTATTAAAAAAAAAAAAATATTTGTGTTTAACAAAAAAATTATCTCTAATATAAATAATTTAATATCTAATATAAATGGGATTTTTTCTGCCTAAAATTAAATAATATTGTTTCATTCTTTAATACTGAAAAATGAAAGAAAATATTTGTTATAAAATGTGAAAATAATTTACTGGAGAGTTTTAAAAGAAAAATTTACGTTCCTAAAACTTTAATCTCTGTTTACAAAACTGATATTTGTTAAGCTGCCTTATTCTCATGCCTTATCTGCATAAATACTGACGTATTGTAAATTACTGATGGGAAAAGAAAAAATATTGTCCTAACGTTCTCTTTGTAATTTGAAATTAAAAAATAATTCTCATAAGTGATTGAAGTTGAAGTTTCCAAAAACTATTTATATAACATATTTTAAAATAACTTATTCTACATATTTTATTTCTACATATTAATTTGTTTTTAATTTGTATTGAATTGCAAATAATTTCATCTTATGATCTTTTTTATCACAAATTTTCAAGATGAAAAATCTAATAAGCCAATTAATATAACATTCAATAAGATATTAAATATCACCAAACTGGAAACATAGTCCGCGTAAAATTTTTTAGAACATTTAAAATTCATCTATAGATAGTTTCTGTAAAAAGTTGATTTTTGAATTGGATTAATTTTAAGCAATATTAAAAATAATTTCCAATTATTTAATATTACTACTATTTATGATTATTAAATATATTATTAATAAAAATTAATAATTATATAATATTTATTACTGTGAAATTCAAGCAGAAAGAGAAAATTCTTTACTAATATGGTTAATAAATAATAATAAATAAATAAATAAAATTATAATAAAATGAAGATATATGTTGCTTAAAGTAAATACAATTTACAAGTGCAATTTTTTGCAGAAATTTTGTTGTAAGACAAATAGTTTTAAATATACATATACAGTAATTAAAAAAATAAGTCAAGTCAAGAGAAACAAAAATTAATTTAAATTTTTATTGTTATTTGAAAATATATGTAATTTATTATTTAGAAAATGAATCGTTTTTTTAAATGCAACATTTATTTAATGAAAGAAAATTTTAATAAAATTTTTCGTTTATATCGAATATTCGATAAATATTATTATTATAATTCTAGTTATAGTTGAATTATAAATAATGAACAATAATTTTATAATTAATAATACAAAATTGAATAAAAAAAATGTGGCGATAAATAACTTCAGTAAGGCGCATATATATTAAACTTAAAAATTATTATTCGAGTTAAATTAAATAGTCAAAAGTGTTTGTATTATTTTTCTTTCAAATTTGCGAAAAGATATTAAAAAACCATGGGTGCCAATAATATTATTAGCGATTTTCAGGGAAAACAAATTTTAGAATCGCGTAATAAGAATTTATTGTGCACAAGACTGTAATTATAGTTAACTTGGACACATTCATTACACTGTGATAAGTTATACTAAATATTGACATGTTAGTGTTTAATGAAATGGAATAAATTTTCAACTCTCAATAAACGTTCCTGTAATAAAAAAAAGACTTTCGTGATAAATTTACGATTGTATTTTTCTTTGAAAAGGCAGTGTAGTGATTACTTTATATGTAATACACCATTATATATATAATATACCTACAGAATTTATGTATATTAAAGTAAACCAACAATATTTGAAATTCTATTTATTACCTTGTAATACCTGAAGTCGATGGATAAAATTAATTAACTTAAAACAGTTTTAAAATCATATTTATATTCTTATTTCAAAATAAAAATAAAATTTATTTACAATTTAATTCATAGATAAATTATTAAAAATCATTTAAATATTTTAACCTATTTTACCTAAAATTATTTAAAAAATTTTAATTATTAACAATTTAACAATACTAGTTATTGATATATAAAAATTTTTAACACTATTTTATTCTTTCATTCATTTAAAATATCATTAGATTTCAAAAAATACCCCTTTTCAAAGAGTACCTATATTATTTCGATTCTATAATTTTTAAATTAAATATTCAAAAAGCAAATTTACAAACAAATTAATTTTGCAATTGTTGCCTATTATTTCAACAGTGTTTCCAATCATATGTTGACACTTGGAATTTTTATTTAAAATTTAAGGGTAAAAATTCTTCCAAAGTTTATAAAAGTGAAAGTAAAAGGTTACTTTAATTTTTGAGATCTAAAGAAGTTATTGTATCAAAAAATTATTTTCTGTAACACTTACGTATTATCGACTTCAATTTTTTCACGTATATAAATTGTTCTAATGTCATTTTGCATTTCTTCCGGTAAATCTTTCATCGCATCGTCAATTAATTGTTCATTTATCAAAGAATTGGTTATTAAGTTGTCAATACATTTTCGCATAGCCTCGATCTGTATACAATGTAAAAATTTATAGATTTGTATTATTATTGTATTTTTTATTATTTATGTAGTTAATTCAGTGACAATAATTTAATATAGAAAATTTCTCCTTCTCACCTTCTTTGTAGCTTGATTTAATTTTTGCTTTAGATCTGTATTTGTTGTGATTGCTTGACTTTCTTTGATTCTAAAACGATGTTCCATACGATTAACGTTATGTTTTTCCCGTCTACTGTGTATTTGGCAGTCCTTACATTTGTTACTTTTCGACTTGGGTACAGGCAGAAAAAAACGATTTTCACATTCTTCCTGACCAGCCATATCGCATAATTTCAAACACACAACTTGTATCATCGCAGAGCGTAAAATTTCTATACTTGTAACATTATCAATCACTGGGAATTTTGCCACACGATTTCGAGCTCTTACCTAAAAAATAATATTACAATTATTTATAAAATATAATTTTAAATATTAAAATTCGATGTAAAAGAAAATATAAACATAAAATTAAATTAAGTCAACTTACTTCGACCGACATATCTTTTCTTATTAATATTCCTCTCGTAACTTCGTAAGGAACATCTCCAACGTATCCAAAAAATACACCATCGTCCACTTCAGTAAATCCCCAATATTTCGGAAAAGTTTCAAGATCTCTTGAATTCCAATCGTTTAATAAATCTGCTTTTGTATATGGCTTAAAATGCGGATCGAGGCAAATGATTTTTGCCGCATTTACTGGTTGAATTATTGATTGTCTAATTGGTGTCGAAACTTGAAGGCCCATAACGTGTTTAGCGATATTTACTCTTCTCTGCGACGTGGGAGATAATGCCCGTTTATAACTATTACGCCCTGATTGAGAATCCGTGGTACCTGGTGAATTTAATTCATCTTCAATGGGTTGTAAATTTTCAACTTTAATGTGACTTTCAATATCCGGTAATTCATCGGTAGGTTCCTGTTTAATGGCACTTGTTGCCAAAGAATCCAAACTATTAAGAGCACTTTCTCCATTGTTAATCGTAATCGACTCTTCAAAATTCTTTCAACAATAGACAATTAATTATCAATACTAACATATTAAATTTTGCGTAATGAAAACTTTAATTTAAAACCACTCACCTCGAAAATTGATGGAACACTGTCCTTTTTCAAAGTAACACACTTCCTTGGTAAACTGACTTCATATCCATCTCTTAATACTTCAATTAATTCACGTTGAAAGCAACTTTCTGCAAAATGTTGATTACATACAAATAGATTACTTCGATGGGATCTTCCTTTCTTAATGTGATTTCCAATAGCGTTCCACCATTTGTTTCTATTTTCCTAATTAAAAAAAAAAAATGAAGGATAATTTCATAATAATAATGTAAATTAATTTCAGAAAATCACGATCTAAAACAAATGTTATAATAATTAATAATGAAAAATAATAAAATGGAGCATTTTTTAATTTAAGTCTTTTATGAAGTTTACATACCTCATCGGTTGGAAATTTAAAAAGTTGACGACGATTTTCTGTACTAGTAACGCATCCACATATACAACAAGTCCGAGGCATTTTTAAACAATAATTTTTACCGAATACAATTTTATGATTACATAAAACTTACAAAATAAAATGTTTTTCCACTATTTTCAGTGAACACAACAAGCAAGGTGTAGAGACAAGGTTGGATAGATAGGCGTACAAAATACTCGACAGGGTTGAGAAGGTATGCATTTAAAGTTTAAAACATAAACATAACCTTAAAAATAAATTTTGACAGTTCCTTTGGTTTTTTGTTGATATTTCAACAATGAAAAGAATGATATAATTTTTAGAAGGATTGAAAATAATCTATAAATAAAAATGCCAACAATGATAGCTTTGGACGTCTCACTTTCTATGAGACGTCCAGTACCTGGTGCAAGTTCCACTGACAGTTTACCAAGTGAACAATTAACAAGACATCATTTAGCAGTTCAGGGTATCAATGTTCTACTGAATTATTTGCAAACAAATTGTAAATTAGAATTCGTCTCATTGGTAATTATCACAATTTTTTTACATTCTCGCCGTAATGAGAAATTTTTTTAAATAAATTTAGTTTACGAAAATTAATTTTATTTTTCCAATCAAATTTTGTAATTATATTTGATTTGTTTTTAAAAAGAAAGTTTATATTCTTTTTTGTTTATTTACAGGTAGTTTTCTCATCACTTTATGAAGTAATCTGTCCTTTTACACGTGACTACGATCAAATACGATCGCAACTACAAAACATTGAGGAATGTGATAAAACATGTATAGAAACAGCTCTACTAGGTGTCAATAGTATTATTATGTCAGAATGGGGAAACTCAACAGCTTGTCAAGTAATTTTAATAACTGACGGTAATCCTGGAGTGGGACCAATGTCATTAGGAGATTCATTAAATTCACTGAATGTCTTGAGGGAGTCAAATCCATTTCCCCTACCGTTTCCCTATCCGGGAAAATTGACAGTGGTTTGCATTGCTGGACCACAAGGTAAAAAAAAAGAAAAGGAAAATTGTTTCAAAAAAAGAACATACTTGTTTAAGAATTTATGAAATAGGGAAATTTCGATTTCTTTCTAAAAAGTCAACTAAAAACTTTATTTTTATTTTTAAGATCCTGGCTTAACTACTGGTTTACCATTGTATCAGCGATTAATCGAATTAGCTGGAGGCGATAGCATGGTTTTATTACCCGAGGGGCAGTTGACAAAAATATCCGTTCATAATTGTTTCAAAAAATTAGCAGAAACAACGTACGTTCCATTTCAAGGATATTTAAAATGCGGTAATTTAGGATCACGAATTCTACTTTCTCCGCCACCAATCGTAAGTATCGAAAAATGAAAAAAAATAACATTCGAACTTTCATATTTTCCATGGATTAGAAATTTTAAATGAAAACTATTTTAGACGTACTCGAAAAAAGCAGATTTTGAATCATTCATTGGTCTAAAACTGGCGAAAACAATGGAAATTTGTGGCTTTATTTCCGTAGCAGATGTTGGTAGTCCGAGTGCAGTTTCCCGTCATCTGGTATTACCATTACCAACGGACAAGACAACAAGTATGCAAGGAATATCACTTGAGGAAGAATCTGACAACGAGGATCCCGGTGATGATGGTAAAATTCCATCATTCTGCGTTTTATTACATGGCGCATTGAAGGTAAAATTTCAACAACAACAAAAATACCTTTCATTTATAATGAAAAGAATTTTAATTAATAGACAAAAAATAAATTTGTGGTCTTTCTTTTTAATTCTTTCAAAAACAAAAAGGTCGAGAATATGGCAGCATTGTGTGCATTGAATTCAGATTGGTATGGATTTATATATTCCTGGGCGGATTCCAAGAAAAAATCGAATTTAATGTTAACCGTATTGGAACCTGGTACAGATATTATTCCATGGTTAGGCAATTTGAGTAATCTCGGTCCAATTGAATTGGCGGGTAAAAATAGTGACGCTAGTTTTCCAGTTAAACCCACTGAGAAACGAAGTTACTCACAAAATGCACCATCCTGGATTCGTCAAGTTGGCCTACAATCTGATATACAAAAAATTTTACGACATGCCAGAAAATTACCCGAGAAGACACAAAATTTTTACAAGGTATTCCAAAGTATTTTCAATCCACAATTATTATTAAATAATTATAATAATATTAACACAGCAATAATATTTATTATTTAATCATTTTTAAATTTTCATCCAATTTTTATCAAATTTTTAGGAATTAAATCGATTGCGAAGAGCAGCACTATCAATGGGTTTTGTCGAATTACTGGAAGGTTTAGCATTAATTTTCGAAAGGGAATGCACTCTTTTACCTCCAAATTTACATCCAGATTGTACAATTCAAATGGGTCATGTCGCCGATATGTTACGAAAACCATATTCCCGTGAATTGAAAAATAATATTACACCGGTTCGCACAAAATTCCATCACGGTGCAACCGAATGAGAAAATCTTAAAAAAAAAAAAAATGTATATTTTAGGAAATTTTGATACATATTTATAATTAAGAGAATTTAAAAATATATGCATTTATTACATAAATTTGTCTTCTTGTATACAAATACAATTTTTTGTATTAGACCAGATGTAAAATTTATATTTATAATAATGATTTATTCATTTTGTTTGGCATTCAATTAAGTGACAAATAATGTCATAAATTCCTTTAACAGTTTGATCACTGGGATAAATATTTAAATCTGGTACGTGAATAAATAGGGCACGTTCTGGATCAATGTTCAATGAATTGTAAAAAATGTATTCGCACAAATAGCGTCCAGCATCTATTGAAATACAGGCAGTACAACCAGATTTCGAAGAATTATTATTCACGTACGAACACAGAGAATTAACATCAATTGTCGTTTTTAAAATTTTTTCCACATTTTCTTTATCATTCAGTAATTTATCATTTACATCTGGTCTATTATATCCTTTATTGCATGCTCTGCTTTCAATTGTTAAACATTTTGCTAGATGGGAAACTCCTAAATGCAAAACAAACTGTAAATAATGTTTTTATTAGAACATTAATTAATTGTTTTAAATTAATTATACAAAAGATTGAAATACCATCGGTTTATGCTGCTCCCAAAGTTGAGGAATTCTTGTTGATACGTGATCATAAGCAACAGGCACATTTTCCGTAATTAATTGAATACCGTATTTTTTATTTAAATCATCAGCCAATTTTTCTAATTCCCTCACCGCCTCCCAACTGGCATTTACTGTGTGTTTGCCAAAAGGTCCAAATCCAGTGACTAATATTTTTTTACTTTCTTCATTCTTCATGTTGAATTTTTGGAAAAACCTAAAACTTGCTTTTTAATTCTCAATAAAATACAATCGAATATGTGTATCTTATTAGTCTAGATACTTTTTTCAAACTGCGATAAAATTAATTTAACGTAACTTTTATTTATCATGTTAATATACCTTCTGTGTAACAAACAATAAAACTGATACTGTTATCTAACTATAATTGTTAAATTTAGATCACTTTTGAAAAATTGAAGGTAAAAATGATATACACTCAAAATGAACCAATCATACCTTCTCAATTCTTATAGATCCAGTATTTCGTGGATGACATAAAGAAGTACATTTTTATTTTGGAAATATAATTTAAAAAATAATTTTAATGAAATGTACTCGAATTTACTATTAAGTAAATTAAAATATAAAGCACTGTAATTAATAGAAAAAATTAATTATTCTAATTAATTCTGAGAAAAAGGTTATTAATTCTAAAGATAATTAAAAGAACAATCTTTATTTCTCATTAAGAACACATACTTTTCTTACATTCACACTTTTCATTCATATAATAATACATTTTCAAACATTTTCTAAATAATTTTTTTAACTATTAATGATATTTTATCCTTGTATACGTCTAATATTAATTTCATAATTACATCAAATTCATTTTCATCATTAAAATACACGTGTGGACTCTATTAACATTTTAAAATTATTCTCTATAATTTACAATATATAATAATTACAATTAATTGGAAATTGGAAATTGTTTACAAGCATTTCATATAATGATAATTTTTTAACTGAAAGCTGACAATAAATATTATTATTAGAAAAATAAAATTCTTAAATGGATAATTTCGATTCCATCTAATTGTCTGCATGTCATAAATCAGATGAATTTATATCATTAAAGAAATTATGGAATTTCTATTTGTGCATTATTGTAAATTATGATTAAACACTAAGCGACGAACGTGAATTAAGATAAAATTGATAGCCAGAGAATCCTAAAGTAATGACATAAAGGATTGCTGCAATCCAACAATTATAAGCATTTGCTAGAAAGCCATTATTAACTTCAAAATAAAAGTCCTCTACTTTTGTAAATGTTTTTCCCTCGAGAGGAAGATCCTCAATTAATGCGACACTCTTACAATAAAAGAATATCCCCATCAATGCCTAAAACATAAACAAATGTTTTTTTTATAATATGTAAATCATGTATTTAGGAATAATTGTTCTTTACTCAAAATAAACATTATTTATAACAAAAAAGAGTGAAGAAGACAATTGATTAGTAAATACTTACCAATTGAATGACACCCCATGCTGAAATTATAACTCCACAGAGTGCGTATTTCGGGCCACAGACTTTCATTTTGATTGTAAAGTGTGTTTATTTTTTTAAAGAATTGTAAAATTAAAATAAAAATTCACTTTTTCACAGAGAACAAATCACGTTATAATCCAATACGCCCAAAACACGAGTAGTCATATGATCGCAAACGATTGAAAATTACTTCTATGACCGATGTTTTATGGACAAACGTCAGCTAGAGTTTTTACATCCAATCAAAATATTCTATTAAGTTGTATTACTTGTTACAAAAACATTGATCTTTTGTAGTTTTTTGAGAATTTCCATTAAGGTTACGTCAAAGATTGTGAACTCTACATAATGCCGCTCACCAACATATCTATAGGTTCGCTTGATATTTAAGCGTTAAATTTCCATCGTCTAAAATTTAATTAAAAACAATTGTGCTTAAATTATACTTTACTGAAAAATTGTGAAAAGTTTATAATCTTTGTGAGTATTGTGTTTTTGTGGACAAATTGTTATTTTAACAAATACTTTGTTTATTACAAAATCATTAATCCGCCCCTCTGTCTATAGACTATATCCTGACGCTTAAAAAAAACTACTGAAATTTTATGACTTAAGTTACCTCTGGAATGTCAGATTTTGAAATAATTGTTTTTTTTTAAATACACTTAATTTTATAATATAGAAAACTATATTTCAAAACTTTCTATATATAACTTTAAAAATTCACGCTAACCTTACTTATTAGGCCTAACCTGAATATTCCGCCACTAATACTTTATATGTAATAAATATGTTTTTATCTAATGAATCAATGTTTTTTAAATATGAAATTACTGTTTCAGGGATTGATGTAAATTATAAATCTTATTACACTGAAAAGTACAATTAACTTTTCATAATGGCTCTACCAGCTAATTATAAACAAGTGTCGATGTCTACGCCTACCATTGTTTCAACAAATCGTATGTACATTTTTTAATACTAAAAATTATTGTACTCTAATGTAAGTAAATAATGTTGAATTATCGTTTTAATAAAAATGTATTTCTTCACTTACAGAACGAGTCCGTGCTTCTGGTGGAACAAGTAGCAGTTCAAATTCAAGTGTAAGATTCTTAATTAACATTTATAAATTGTTTAAATTATACTATTTATTTAAAAAGATTATATCCAACAAAAGCTCGGAAATAAGGCATTTTAACAAAATGTTTGTTTTATAGAAAGATGCGCAGAGTCCCTTTATTCAAACACCTCATGGACATCCAGGTTTTACTCCTCAAAAAGTCGGTAAAAATACAGCTGTAAGTATTTTAAAATTAAAACGCTAATAATGAAAAATTGCAATCTAATAAGAACGATGTAAAGGAAAACATGTAATTAAAATAATATTTTAAAATAGGCTGACTCGAGGACTCCAAAACCACCGAAACCTCCAGAAAAACCTCTTATGCCCTACATGAGATACAGTAGGAAAGTTTGGGATCAAGTAAAAGCTCAACATCCGGAATTGAAGTTATGGGAAATAGGAAAGATTATTGGTCAAATGTGGAGAGAACTACCGGAAGTTGGAAAAACGGAATTCATTGAAGAATATGAAATAGAAAAAATTGAATATGAGAAGAGCTTGAAAACCTATCATAATTCATCAGCTTATCTAGCTTACATTGCAGCTAAAAATCGTGGAAAATCTGGTAATATTATTTAAGATATTAGTAACACTAAAAGTAATAAAGGTCAATAGATGTTTAGATAATATCATTGTAGCAATGTGTGCAGCGCAACAAAACAACGATGATCGTGAAAGCCATGAACGTTCTTCTGGAAGTAGTAAAAGTCAAGCAGCTCAGGATAGACGTATTGATATTCTACCAGCCGAAGATGAAGATGGTGAGTAGTTTAGGAATTATTTAAAATAAATACCTAGTTTTCAAATTTTTGTAGTAACATTTTTAAAAATTGAAAAATATTTGACAGATCAAGATGACGGCTATACAGTAAAGCATGTAGCTTATTCTCGTTACACCCGCAATCATAGACTTATCAACGAAATTTTTAGTGACACTGTTGTCCCCGATGTGCGATCTGTTGTCACAACTCATCGAATGCAAGTTCTTCGTCGACAAGTTCAATCACTTACAATGCATCAGGTACTGAATTTAATTATATTCTCGAAACAATTAATTTCATACTAACGCGTAACAAATTTTACTTTCTTTAGAAGAAGTTAGAAGCCGAACTACAACAAATCGAAGAAAAATACGAAGCGAAGAAAAGAAAGTTCATTGAAGCAAGTGAGGTGTTTCAAGAAGAATTAAAGAAGGTAATTAAAAAATGAATCTTCAATTATAATTTTGGGAGAAGGTTCGCATTTTTAAATATTTATTTTGTCAGCATTGCAAACCTGCAGTAGATGAGGAAGCATTCAACAAAATGGTGGAACGACAATATGATCTTCTCCGACGTGATCGATTGAAAGGTACCGAAGAAAATCGATCCGGTGATCCAGCATCTAGCGAATCAACACCAACTTCAACGCCCACACCGACACCAGCTACTGTGAATGATGAATCTACAGTAGATGTAAGTTTGTTCTTTATTCTTTATTCTCTTACGTTAAAAAAACCAATAAATTTTCTCATATATATAGGTATATAAGTTTATATACACTAGATACTTTTTAGTAAATTTATTAATTATCGAGGGGTATGTTTCAAATACATGAAAAAAAAACTTTTCTCTATATCTGTGTGTGTAAAATTATATACATTATATTCACGTAGATAAGAACGATACTAAATATAAATCAAGAGCAAAGCAAACGTTATTGCAGCAAACTGAAAATGAAACAACGGAGAAAAATAATGTGGAATCTGAAAAATCAGAGCGAAAGAAAGGCACTCCATCGCCACCTTATATGGAAGTAAAGACTGAAATTAATGTGCAACCAAATTCACAACAAAATTTCGCAATTGCTCCCATGGTGCAAACACTTCAGCAACCTTCACAAATGACTCATCCTACTCCACATCCGCAAGTTCCACAACCTCAAGGTCACATAACACCGCAAAATCAGTCGCAAATGATTCCACCTCATCAGCAACAGCAACCGCATCAATTGCAACCACCTCAAGCGATGCAGCAGCAACAACCGCCACCACCGCAGATGCAACAACAACCATCACAACAGATGCAACAGCAACCACCTCAAGCGATGCAGCAACAACCGCCACCACCGCAGATGCAACAACAACCATCACAGCAGATGCAACAGCAAGCATCGCAGCAAATGCCACAACAACCACCACAGCAAATGTCACAACAACCACCGCAGCAAATGTCACAACAACCACCGCAGCAAATGCAACAGATGCAACCTTCGCAGCAAATGCAGCAATCGCAACAAATGCAGCAGCAACAACAACAGCAGCAGCAGCAACAGCAACAACAACCACAGCCGCCTCAACAAATCCAACAATCGCCGCAGCAAATGCAACAACAACCACCTCAGCAAATGCAACAACCACAACCGTCACAACAGATTCAGCAATCGCTACCTCCACAACCACCGCCACAGCAACAATTACCATTGCAACCGCAACAAGCGTCCCAACAGCAGGCACCTCCAACACCTCAGCAATCTCTACCACCGCAACCACCTCCACAACAAATGCAACCATTGCCGCCGCAACAACCCGTCACAACAACCACAGCACCAGTTCCTCCAACACCCACTCCACCTCCTCCATCATCAATGCAACATCCTCCACATCAGCCTCCAGGTTTGATTCCAAATCACTCCATGCCACCGCATCCAGGTCCACAAGGAGCGCCTCCTGTTATTTCCACTCCAGGAGCACCAGCCACTCCTCACGCCGGTCCAATGATTCCGCCGAATCAACCATACGGTCAACAATATCCACCTGGCGGACAGCAGGCACAAAATGTTCCCCTTGCGCCTAGACCACCGCATCCTTCCTACGGATACACACAACAACAACAACCATACCATCAACCCTATCCACAATATCCTCATCCTTATTATCATCAACCCTACTCTCAATATCCATCGCACGCGATGGGACGTCCACATCATCCTCACAGTCCTTATCATCCTCAATCGTCTCATGGTGTCACTGACAGCAGTGCTCCTAACAATCCATCGATGAGCAACACTTCCGGACCAAATGCTGAGGGTGGAAATCCAAATTATTCAGGTCCAATGCATAATGAAAATGAAAGACCAATTCCACCAGACAGTCAGGGTGATGGTCAATCGGATGGTAAATCAAATTCATGAATTTCTTCATCCACATGATGCTGAATTACCGTTCAGGCAATAAAATTTTCCCTTTCAAAAATTAATGACAACAGGTCATCATTTAAAGTGGATAAATTTATTTTTCAACACCACTGCTCATCAAAACTTTTTCATTAAAATTTTTATTGAAATGAAGTATTAAATGTAAAAAATTGTTTCAATAATTTTCTGAAATAACATTGAATAATAGAATCATTGGGACATTTTTATATGATCAGCAAATTAGTTTTGTTTAGTAGCTAAAGAAATGAAAATAAAAATCGTTAATCATTTTTGATGAAAAAGTGAAAAAAAATTTACACAATTGTAATCAATATATTGAGACGAAAATATACTTTGAAGAGTCTATTAGTAATCTAGAGGATTAAGATAAATGTATAGATTTAAAAAAAAAGTATTGGGTCAACAGTTTTCTGGGTATTTCTAGTTTTTCCGTTTTCTTTCAGACTTCCATTAATTTTAATAATAATTATTATTTTAATTTGTGATAAATTTTCTTATCACTTTTGTAATTGATTATAGACATGCAAGGTTTGAGTAACATTGTAATGGAGAATTTATTTTGACGATAAAACTTGATATTTAAAGGCGGTATTCACTCAAAATGAATAATATCATGTTTATTGTTTCTCTTAAATGGGATTAATTGAATATACAACTTTTTTTTAGATTTGTTTTTAAGAAAACTAATTTGAATATGTGTAATCTAATTGTTTTGCATAAAAATAATGTAATAAGAATAAGGATACGAGGATACAATTTCAAAATAAAAAATTTTATTAATCTTCTGAAATTTTGGTAGTACAATTCATTTACTTCACAGCCTTCATTTGCCAAAGTCCATCGTTTAGATAGTGACAATTTTCGACACCTACTCCTTTATTAACTTTGGCTCTGAAATGAATTAATGATTATTAAGAATAATAACTGATTAATATAATTCACTTAGTTCATTAAATTGCTAAAAATGGTTTCAATTATCTTACATGTCTTCAGTTGACAATGTAGTAATTCCAACAGCAAGAGCATGCTGTTTTCCTTCGGCCATTACTGCCTATTATTATAATTAAGGAGCAATTTGTATGGAAACTTCATTATGAATAAATATTGTCGAATTAGAATTTAAAAAACTAAAATCTGAACATTTAGTTAACAATTAGAGAATTAATCAATTTTCTACATGGACACAAAATGGTAAACATTAAATTAAACATTCTATGAAAAGAAAAGCATTTGGTAAAAAATAATAAATAGATTTAATTTTAATTTAAAGGATACAACAACCGTTCCTTTTGGAACTGGTGTCATTTGTGCGCCTTTTGATGTTAGACCAGGACACATAATGTTTGCTCCACTGAGAACAAAACGAATTGCTCCCTTATCCACTTGTTGCTTTGGAAGAAAGAAAGGATCTACAAAAATTTTTAATTCCTCTCATACATTTAAATTTTTAGATAAACTTTTAATCAATAAATCAGTTGAATTTCAAGTTAACTTACATTTATGCAAGAGTCTTAACGTTGGTAACCAAGGACCTTCTCGTTGACGAAAAAATAATAATTCTCCTGAACCATTTATCATTATTTCTATATGATCATGGCTAGAATTCAAAGATGTGATTAGTTTTACTTGAATGCAAATAAAAGATAAAAAGAAAAACGAAAATAATCAATTATCTAAATAATGAATAAAAATTTTGTACCATTTTACAATTCTAAATGAGTCCTTTTTGGGAATAATTTGATCTGAAAAACCTTCTAAATGAGGATATAATTCCAATAATTTAGATCGAATTCCTTTCTGAACAGAAGATTTTAGCTGTTGTACTCCGGAAACACTATCTTTTTCATCAAATCTACAAAATTAGAAGGAAAACAAAGATAATTTACATTAGGTAAATAGATTGATTTAAAAAAATTAAACTAAAACTTACTTTTTAAACATTTTTCCTTAAAAAAAGATGGTCGAAAATTCTACTTAGATATTAAAATATTTTAAAAAACTTATTTATATGAAAATGTCGGAAAAACGCTTTTAAATATACAAATTTTCTTTTATTGACGATGAAGTGGAGCTTTATAGGTTATGTTTTTATTTGCCGACCCAGGAACGTTATAAGGAATTAAAGTTAAATACACATGTTATTGTCCCATTATTACGTCATTTACACTGCACCTGGTCTAAGGTATTTGAAATCAATACCAATTTTCCCGCTTTATTATATTTCAACAGAAATTTTTAAAATTTATAAATTATCTCCAATTTTATAGAAAAATATGAATATTTTGACAATGATTTATATTAACAATTTTTATTTTATTTAAATTAGTTTGTACAGAGACATTAAAAACGTCTATAAATATTCGAAACAATTATAATCTTGATATAATACACAAATATAAAAAAATTAACTTTTTTCATTAAAAAAATTAATAAATAGGAAACCGTTGATCGATTTTCTTTGACCATGCATGAAGACCTCCAATAATATCTTTAATTTCTAATTTACAATCCGGAAGATTGTTTTGTAAAATTCTGACTGCTTTTTGTGAATCATTTCCTCGTCTACATAGAACGAAAACTGGAAAATATTAAAAATTTCATTTTATTGTCGATTTTGTAGATTTTTTAAATTCAATTTTCAATTTAAATACGAGTGGAAAAATACATACCTCCTAGAGCATTAGAATCAGTTTTATCAATTTCACTTTTAATTATATTCAAACTCTTTTCTTTGTCAATAACGTTAATTGGAATATTAATCGACTTCTCTAATCGACAAATGTCAAATTCTTCGGGCGAGCGAACATCAATTAAAACGTGAGACTTAGAGAAAGATATCTCTCGATATTCCTCAACTGTAACTCTTTCGTCTTTCTTCAAAACTTTTAAATTTGGATTTTTATCAATTGCCTTTGCACCGCAAAATTCCTCATAATCGATTAATTCACATTTTTCAGCAATTTCACTGCAATAAATGCAATTGGGATTCTTTTGACGTAATCGAACGTTTCGGAATGTCGTCTCAGTTCCATCGTACAATAAAAGTCGACCAGAAAGAACTCCTGGTAGATTTAAAATTATTTTTATAGCCTCCTGAGCTTGTAATACTCCTATTACTCCCACAACTGAAAACAAATATTATATTAAGTTTATACTTTGAATTGAATGATTAATTTAAATTCAGAATAAAGTAGAAAAATATGCCAACCTGGACCAATAATACCTCCGTCGCTACAATTTGTTACCGACTCAGGAGGCGGAGGTTTCGGAAAAATGCATCTGTAGCATGGTCCATTGTAATTATAAACTGTAAGTTGTCCTTCAAATTTTAATGCCGATCCTGATATCAATGGCTTCTTGCTAATTACACAAGCATCGTTTAACAAATATCTTGTTGCAACGTTATCAGTTGCATCTAATATCACATCGTAGTTCTCAAAAATTTTCAAAGCATTCTCGCTTGTAATTTGAACTTTGTACGGTGTAATCTTCACATTACTGTTCTGTCTAAACCACAGAAATTAAAAAGAAAAAAAAACTATTATCTCTCAGAAAAAAAAATTGTAGATTAAAATGATAATATTATAAGTCAAATTCTACCTATTGAGAACAGTTTTAACAGACTCGACTTTTGAAACACCGACATCTGAAGGGGAAAATAAAATTTGTCTGTGAAGATTACTAATTTCAATATCATCATAATCCACAATTCCAATATGTCCTACTCCAGCACTTGCTAAGTATAACGCTGCTGGACAACCAAGACCTCCAGCTCCCACAATTAAAACTGATGCATTTTTCAAAAGTGCTTGTCCTGAAAATATAATTCTAATTAATTATTCAATATTCTAAAACTTTCCAAGAATGATAGATAATACCTTTTACTCCAATTTCTCGTAAAAGAATTTGTCTACTGTATCGAGAAATTTCTTCATTATTTAATCCATTATCTTGTAAAATTTCTTTTTTACGTCCAATGTCAGCAAGTCGAGTTTCCTTTTCTTTCAAAAGATTTTTTAAAGATTTAATTTCTTCTAACAAATTCTTCTCTTCCATTTTCAATTAGTTCTTTTCCTCATAAATATCAATGTTAAATGCTGCAATATAAATTTAAATTAATTAATGAAATATTAAACGTAATAAATATCATTATTTACATAACATAATAAATGGAAATTATAATTTTCTGAATATTTAAAATTTTTTTATCAAGACCACCTGTTTCTTTCAAAACATTCTTTGATATTTAAGGTTATGTTTATACTTTGTTGTTAATGTTGTTAATTAAGTTCAGTGCTTATTGGCGCATTTACATGAGTTCTCTCTCATTGGTGGAGAAAGTCTCAAGTTTAATTATAATTGGTGGAAAAATGGAATAATTCCCAACACTAGCGCCATTGTAGTACTCGATTATTATGTTACAGTTACTATTCAACCCTGGTCAGTTGTTGTCTTGCATCTGACATTGTTATGAAAATTACGTTTGTTGTTATTTGTTTCCAATTATTGTAAATTAATACTACAAAATCACTCACAAATGAATCTATTAAGAAAGTACTGGAAATTTGATACTTTCTGCAGAAATTTTTCGACCATATGAATTGTCGATAAATAAAATATTAACAATTATAAATTGTATTTGTTATTGTAATCACACACTTATCAATAATCTTGAAAATGTTAAATTCAAATTCAGAAGAAACTCCAATATCAGTTGGCTCAAGTGTGACAGGAAATTCAAAAATTTCTAAACTTACTGGCAAGTATTTTAATTTCCATCTGAAGAATCGAAAAGAAAGTTCGTCAAAAATTGAGGAAAACTGTGAGTCTATGGAGAAAATTAGAAACGAAAGAAAAGCTGAATCTCCTTCTGGAAGAAATTCCGATTTTCTTAAAAATCTCAAGAAAAAATTACAATTCAGAAAGCTCATGCCAACCAAATCAAGACAAAGGGTAAGTTAAAATGTATTTTCACTATATGTAATTGAAATAAACTGTGATAAAAATTTCTGAATTTGTTTCCTCTAGGTTAAAGTAGCAGAATTAAGTAATGAAATATCGATCAAAAATTTATCAGAAATGTCCATTGACATTCAAGGACAAATTAAACGTAATGAAGAAAAAGATTCTTCGAATCCAGTGAATTCTTACATAGCTGCTTTGATCTGTAATGGACAAAATTTATCAAAAACTGAACGAATTCCCAGGCTCAATGAATTGGTCTCTTCACAAATTGATTCAATCAATTCGGAATCAGAGAAATCTCAAGACAATATTGTAGCGGAAAATTCACAAGAAGGAGGAACTAGTTTCCAAAAATCTCAAACGAATGAGAATAATTTATCGCAACAGAAAATAGAAAATAAAAATGAACATCGTGATAATTCAAATAAAGACGATTCAGAAATGAAAAGTGGAACAAAGGCAACATTAATAGAGGAATTATTGAAACTCAGTAAATATGGATGGTACTGGGGACCGATTTCCAGAGATGAAGCAGATTCAAAATTCACTTCCGAACCGGATGGTGCATTTCTCGTTAGGGATTCTTCAGATCACAGGTTTCTAACTATTAAAAAAAATTACTTGACAGTAATTATAAATAATAATTATTTATTAACTAAAAATTAAATTTTTCATTTTCAGGTATTTATTAACGCTGAGTTTCAAGTCTTCTGGAAAAATTCGTCATTCACGAATAGAATATAGCAGTGGATTGTTTTCTTTGTGTAATCATTCGGAGAATCAAGGATACACGTCTGTGGTTGATTTAATTAATCATTCAATGACGTTTAGTCAGTCGTCAATATTTTGCTATTCGCGTTCAAGAAATCCTGCACATCCATCGTTCCCGGTGAGATTGACCAAACCGGTGAGTCGTTTTACTCAAGTAAGAAGTCTGCAGTATCTTTGTCGTTTCGTCATCCGACAAAATACAAGACTGGACAATATTCACAAGCTGCCTTTACCAAAACCGATTAGAGAATATATCGAGGAAGCGTATTATTAATGTGATAAGACGAAAAGTACCACTTTCTTCGCAAAACTACTTTTCCAGATGTTCGATATAGATTTTTCTATATTATTTCTTTTCTTTGGAGTTTAACATATCATTTTTAAGGAGGCTCTTTTTAGTTGTTATAGATTTTAATTTACGTGTTTTTTCACGTAAACGTTATAATTGTATAATTATACAATTCAGGCCAAATTTTATTTCTAATGATGAAAATTGCTTCAAAATAGTCAAGTCGAAATTTTTTCTCGTAAAATTTAAACCAGTAAAAAGGCTTTATACTATTATAAAAGAACTATTTTCTTGCTTTTTTATATAGAAATTTGAAATTTCTAGTAACTTTAGATTTTTAAGTATTTTTAAAAATGGGGCAATAACTATATGTAGTGTTCAACAACAGTTTTCAAATTAACTTGGAAATTTTTAATTAAGAATCGAAAATTTGTTAATTCTATTAGAATCAAATTAGTTAAAATAATGAATTGAAATTAGTTAGAAATTTTATAAACATTTTCTCATGGCCTAGAAAATTATTTTAAGCAAAAACTATATTATTGTTGATTTCACAATTTTGAACTAATGAGATTTATTTTTTATTTAAGAATAAAATCTTGCTTTTGTAATTTTAATATTTTTTTTTTACAGTTTTATTCAAATTTTGAATGCAAATTAAAATTGAACAATTATTTTTTATGAAAATTTTTTACATGCTCAAAAATCCTTTTGTGATTATTAAAATTTAGAAAATTTAAAATAATTTACAAATTCGTGTAAATTTTAATAGTTTTAATATTAAATTAAAATTGAAGTGTTTAAAAAATTAAATTTGTTAATTTGCTTCCCTTGAGAAGGGAATTTTAAAGACTTAAAAATTGTATTTTACTGAAATAAATTTTTAAATTATCTTCATTTCTATAATAAGTGGATGATTTTTTTTTATAAAAAAATATTCTTTAATGTTTATAAATACGTTCGTTGAGCAAATAAATTGTTTTTTAATAGAAAAAATATATTATAATAGTTATAATAATAACGATAAACATTAGAATTTAAAATGTAACAAAAATTATGAAGCAATTATGAATGAAAGAATTAAGTGTGTACGTTGAAAGCATTTTAATGAATTTCCAAAGTAGAAAACAAATGTTTCCAGTAAATTAAGTGTTTATCATTAGTGATTAGTTTCATAATTTGAATGTAATTCACTATATCAATCAATACTGTTGACTTTCTCAAGTACAATTATAAACAAATCGATAATGGAATTAAATAAATATATTAAGACTGATGAATGTTGTTTTTCAAAGTACTGAAAACCTTTCAAAAAAATAGTGCGTACAATTACTTTTTTTTTTCATACAATGGAAATTAAATTTTTTCAAACAATTTTCATAACAAAAAGTATATATAATTTCACGAAATAATTCACGTATCTAAAAATTAAAATTTTTTAACTTCTTTACCTATTTCTCCAACTAATACCAAGTATATTTCGTGCCTGAAAATAAAAAATATTAAATAATTAAATGAGAAATTATTTTTTTTTTTTAAATTAATAAATTGAAACCTCGTACTGTTATAAAAGCTGCACTTGCAGCCTCAGAGGCTCTACTGAGAGCTTGATCTGGGGGAGGCATATCGCTTGAAATCGAAAGAACCCGACGAAGTTGAATAGCATCTTCTATTCTTCTCTCCAAAAATTTCCAAGTCTCTTTATGATCTTCACTGTTATCTTGCAACAAATATAGTTCCGTTGTCTTATAAATTCCAGCTAAAACAACTCTTCTTGTATACCAATTAAACTGAAAAAAATGTAATAAATAATATATAATAAATAATACGAAATAAAATTGAAGAATAAAGAGAAATAAAATGGAAAATGAAAAATTAATTTAAAAAATGAAGAAAAAAATTAATTAATGTCTAATAAAAAAATTAAATTCAGCTGATATTTTTATAAAAGCCAGTATTTAACTTACATCAACAGATCTATCACCAGCGTAATAACAAATGTCATCAACGAGAGTTAAAATATTAGCTAAAGACTTTGGTACATTTGGAGGTACGACCATAAGGGCCATTGCTTGAGGCCAGGATTTTTTGTACGGTACCAACATTCTTAATCTATTTTCCATTGCTTCTCGAACCTGAACCTCAGGAGTTGGTTTTGGTTCCGAAGGATTTGCTTCGATCGCCAAAGCTTTGGCCTTTAGAATTTCATTTAGTTCCCGATTACAAGAGGAATAAAAATGTTGAACCAAATCTGCCCCTCCATTTGGAAACATTCCATGGATAACCCCTGGATAACCGATGGATTCCGCACCTTTGATAAAAAATTTTATTTTCAATTTTTTTTTTCTTAATCAACTAATGATTAATTTTCATAATTAAAATATGATTAAAAAATTACCAGCACTGATTGCCTGTTGACTCCATCCGTAATTATGCACGAATTTTAATGAAGCATTTAGAATCTTCGATTCAATGTTTTTCTCATATTCTTCTTCAGTTTCAGTATTTGAACCATTTCCTTCGGTAGAAGTATTTTTTGTCTGTTCAGAGAGTAAAGTCCTCGAAGTCCAAATATTTCTGAAAACTACAAGTCAATCAAGAGAAAGTTGATTAAAAATCTATTTCATAACAAATGATAAATAAATTAAATATTTAACGTAAATGATTTATTTCCAAAAATATACAAAATTCATTTGAATTGACTGATTAGTTAAAAACAATTTGAAAATTGAAAATCTTATTGATATCTTATAAAATATTTAATTTTTTGAAACTAGTTGAAGACGATGATTGTCCAGGCATTCATTAACTCGAATTAATACAATTTCAATCATATCTAAGGCATTCAATGCTTGTTGGGAGAATTTAATTTTTTCACCGAGAGGCAACATTGATAAATGTTCACCACCAACTGTTAGGGTCACATTATCAATTCCCGATTTCTTTGAATTTGTTTTCGACAAATTTTCCTCTTCCTTCAAATCCTTTACTTTCAATTTCCAATGGGCACGGCTTAAATCAATTCCAGTTCGTAGATCTTTTAAATAATGTTTCTCCAAATTTTCCGCATAATCCCAAAAGCCAGTAACGTTATTACTGTCACGAATTGACAGAAAACGAATTAAATTCAAAGCAGCAATAATTTCCTCGGCAATTTCAATTAAATCGGTCGCACTTCCGTGTTGTAAATTGCAGACAATCGAAAGTAAAGTGTGCAAATTTGAACCAAGAAAATAATTCAATGGTGGATTCACTTCAAGGCACTTGATTATTGAGTCTTTGACAATGACACTAATTAAACTTAAAAGTCCAGAATGTTTGGTGACTTTATAGAGTTGTAAAAGAACTTGATATCTCGCTGGAATTGTAAATAAGTCGATGTAATTTTTAAAGATTTTCAAAGCCCTTTTTCGATCCTTATCCGTTTCGCAGTAAATCATCACTTGCGTTAAGCACGAGAACAGTTTCGAATGCACTGGCAATTCTAATGTTTGCGTGCTTAGAGAATATTTCTCCGGTCGATGAATTACTGATTCAATAAGACTTAAACCTTTCGAGATGAAAACTGGTACAGTGTTGTCGAGAAAAATATAGGCAAGATAAAAATAATTTTGTAGAATGAATTCCAAATCATAAACCTGGGGAATATTTTCTTGTAAGGATTCCTTGGTCATTAGTAGATAATAGAAATTAGCGTAGGATAAATTTGAAACTTGCCATTTTGATTCAAAGAGATAGTTTGACTTGTTTTCTGAATTATTACTCCGATTATCTCGTTCAACAACAATTGAAAGAAATCGAAAGCAATCTCCAGTTAATTTACAAATATTAATCACTATAGATTCGGAAATATCTCTAACAGATCGTAAATTTATTGGTAAATTACACAACGGTTTACCCATTAATGAGAGAAGTAAACTTAGCAAATGATCTCGAATTTTACAGTCATTTCCATGATGAATTGATGATTCTTCAATGAAAGGTTTCAAAAACGACAGTATTTCCTTGTAAAGATCAACGGTTCTACGTTCATCTGAATCGTTTTCCTCAAAAAAAATTTGATTTCGAACTGGTGGAAGACCATCAAGGTAGTATTTTATCGTATTTGCGCACCAATCAAAAGATTTACTTTTATCATCCAGCCTCTGAAAAACTCGTTTCAATGGTTTTAATAAAGCGCAAAATTTTACATCGTTCTCTTCATTATCAATTTCCTCGAGTATTTCCAAAACGGTTTCGGATGGCTTGTACTTCTCAGCGACAATATTGAGAATGGTTTCACAAGTCTTGAATAATTCGATATTTCCTTTTGCATTTTCAATTGTCAGGTAAGGAGTTATAAATTTAACGATGTTCCAAGATGACTCTAGATTTGTTTCGTCGTTAATTAAATCGACAGCTTTTATTGGATCTTCTCCTTCAAGTAAACTTTTTATTTGGTGACTGAGAGAAGCCGGTAATTCCGTAGAATCTCTCAATTTGAGGTTATGTGGCTAAAATGTTATTTATATTTTTAGATCAACAGAAATTTAACCAAACTCTACAAATACATTCATGAAAGCAATATAAACTTAATATATTTACCATCTTGTATTATATACATATATAATCTGTGAAAATGTGATTCCTTGGCACTAGGAAATGCTGTTTATAACTGTTGCGAAACTATAGATGTTATTGCGACGTTTTATAATCTTAATTTGCTTAATTTAGAAAAATTTCAATTTCCAAATGTCACTGATATAAACAGGTAGTATTTATTTCATTAAAAGATACTAATTAATTAATGATTTTCAATAAATATATCCTGTTATAATGAGAGAAGTAGGGTAATGGCGGTTCAACCCTTCTGATTAATGTAAACACTTTATACGCAAAAGCGAAGAATTATTACATTATAATGTCAAATTTGCTTACCATTTATTGACAAACACCTGCGAACGATGAGCAGATTGTATGCGGCCATGTCGGCCAAATTTTATTGCCGTCAATTGTTTTTGATAACACTATCTGTCATTCAGGTCAATTTGCGCACTATAATTTGAAACGGAAAACCCTGCAAAGAATAAGAATATTACGAATATTTTCAAGGTTTTCAGAAAATGTTTAATATATCTATTGTAAATTTCAATTTCCTTATAACAAATAATCTATCGATTTTTTTGAAATATATTTGTTAAACAATACTTCCAAAACTTTTAATTTTAAATTTAATTAAGGTTATGTTTGTTTCCTGTCAAATTCCATATTAATTATTATAATATAAGTTTTGAATACAAACACAAAATTACTAATATTCTACTATTTTTAATTTAATTAAAATAATCCATTTTTATGTTTTAACTATTAATATAATCACGTTTTCTTTCTAAATTTTGTTTTTAAAAAATAATTTACATTTTGAATTTGAACCACGCGGTTTTGTAGCAGACGACATTTATCATTTGTCATCATTCCCCCCACTCCAAAAATACGAAAGTGGAACTACTTTCTGTGGCGTGTGTCACAGCGTTTAGATGCGTAACACGGTCGTGAATCTCACGAGAGACAAAACGAAATGTGAAATGTTTCTGATTGTAATGACCCGAAAAAATAAATATTTCTTTGCGTGCGTGAGTGAATAATTGTGGTCACACTTACCAGAATGGAGGCTGGTTCGTCGAGAAACGAGGAAGTTATAGCACCAGGTAATAAATGAGTCTAAATGAAATAAGAATGATCGTTTTGTGAAACATAGTGAGCGTGTGACTTGATTCTCAACTGTAAGCGTTCTTTTCTTTCAGAGCTGTACTTCCTGATTGCTAAGTTTCTCACGGCAGGGCCCTGTCAAGATGCTGCGAAGGTATTTTGAAATTAAATTGTCTTGTGTAATTGAAAATCTCATTATAAACTAACCTCAAAATTTTCACTTTCCAGGTGTTAAAAGGAGAATTGGAGCGGATCAAGGTAAGACTAAAACTTTGCAGTTGACGTTTTGCCGGGGGTCACTGTACATAGCCAGTGGCTCCACATGGTTTGCACGTGGTTTCTGCTTGTCAAAACATTAGAATTGCAATGTTAGTGACATTGCGTCAGGGGTTGTGATACTATTTACTTAATAAAAAAAAAATTTTTTTTCATCATTTTTAATTGAGTTTTTTTATTGTTTTTTTCAGATATTACCCCAAAGACTTGATTGGGAAGGAAATTTACATAATCAAAGTTTTGAGGAATTGGTAAGTAACCCTAATTTGACATTAACTTATTGAGAATTGAAAATATATGGATTAAATTAGAGAAGGGTGTAATATATTATTGAGGATTTGATTTCCTTTTTTTATTGTTCTTTTCATTCAATTCTCAGCGGTCGATAATGGTGCGGAGGTTTGCTCTCTGGTAAATAAAGTACCTTTGTCGGGTCTCTTCAACCCCCAATCGAATCCCTCTCTGTTTCCTTCACTCTTCCCTCTCTCTTAAAAAAGTCAGTATGTGTAGCTGTTGCACAAGCCTCCCCACTGTTGATTCTTTCCTCCAATGATATTTTTCCACCGGCCATTTTGGCCAGGCTGATCAATGAATATATGTTTATGCGTCGTATTTATAGAACTGCCATATTGCGCGCAATGATACAAGTTTCCCGATTGGTCCTATTTTCTTCAGAAAGTGCTCATTGGTCCTCTTTATGATCTGCTTTTGTTTAGCTTTTTGAATTTTCCCGGGAAACGTTTATTTTATTATTATAAATATCAATAATGAAAAATTATTTTTTTACAGGAACAAAAATATTCTCACATTGGAACTCAACATCTGTTAAAAATATGTGCTCGAATTGGTCCAGTTTTGGAGAAGGAAATTCCTCCCTGTATAACTGGAGCTATTTCCTTATTAGGTGCAGGAAAACAGTCGCTTTTACGCACAAAAGCAGGTAATTATAATTTATTTTAATTACATATGTTAAAACTGACTAGTTGTTAATTGAATAATTTTTTTTTTTTAAGATTTATTGCAAACTTCTCGTGGAATTTCACTTTATTCTGGAAGAATAAGTGGAAAATCTTTTATAGGAATACCAAATTTGTCGATGACACATAATGTCGGTAAGTTGATGATTTTTAATCGAGAAATTATGGAGGAATAAGAGAGAAACTATATGTAATTAATTTTCTTTTTCATTTACAGTTAGAGTGATTCAAGGAAGAGAGAATTCTGGTCCTCTGAGTAGACACGAAGTGATTCAACCATCATTCTACAGTAAATTGCAATTATATCGTCATACTTTGGGACATTTGTCAGCTGTTTATTGTGTCCTTTATGATCGTACTGGTAAATATGTGATAACCGGTGCTGATGATTTACTCGTGAAAGTTTGGAGTTCAAGCGATGGTCGATTACTTGCAACATTTCGTGGCGCTTCTGCCGAAATAATGGATATAGCAGTGAATTTTGACAATACGTTATTGGCCGCCGGAAGTTTGGATAAAGTATTGCGAGTCTGGTGTTTTCAAACAATGTCACCGGTTGCCGTTTTATCTGGACATTCAGGAATGATAACATCCGTGAAATTCTGTCCAATTTCAAGTAACGATATTTATTATTTGGTATCAACGAGTAGCGATGGTTCTGTGGCATTTTGGCCACATACGAAGAAAAGAAACGAGAGAGCAATTTTTCAAGCAAAACCAATACAATATCATGAAAAAATGCGACCAGGTCAGGCGCAAATGATTTGTGCGTCATTTAGTTCAGGTGGTGCATTCATGGCAGCTGGATCGGCTGATCATCACGTTCGTGTTTACGCAATGATTGGCGATGAAGGACCAAGACGTGTACTTGAGGTGGAGGCTCACAGTGACACTGTCGATAGTATTCAATGGTGTCATCATCATGGTCTTCGTTTTATTTCCGGCTCGAAAGATGGAACCGCAAATGTTTGGCACTTTGAGCAACAACAATGGATGCACAAGCGTCTTGTTATGACGACAAAATTGCCAGGCGAGCCAGAAGTCGATGAGGAGTCAACGAAAAAGGCAAAAGTTACAATGGTCAATTGGGATTCGAGTGATGAATTTGTTATCACAGCTGTAAATGATAGTTCACTGAAGGTTTGGAATGCAAAATCAGCTGAATTAGTGAAAGTTCTACGTGGTCATAAGGATGAGGTTTTTGTCCTCGAATCACATCCAATTGATCCGCGAATTATTTTGAGTGCCGGTCATGATGGTCAATTAATAATCTGGGATGTATTGAAATCCGATCCGATAGCTTGTTTTCAAAATTTTATTCAAGGACAAGGAAACGGTGCAGTTTTTGATGCAAAATGGTCACCTGATGGAACAATGCTTGCTGCGACAGATTCCCATGGTCATTTGATGATGTACGGTTTTGGTGCTGGTGTTGAATTGTTGAAAATTGTACCAAAAGAATTGTTCTTCCATACGGATTATCGACCCTTGATAAGGGACTCGAATAATTATGTTTTGGATGAACAGACACAAACGGCACCTCATTTGATGCCACCACCGTTTTTGGTGGACGTTGATGGTAATCCATATCCACCGAATCTACAACGATTGGTACCTGGACGGGAAAATTGTCGTGGTGAACAATTGGTGCCGAATATTGCAGTGGGAGTTGGTGGAATGCAAGAAGTAATTGAAGGTCTTCCATCGCATGAACCACGCTCGAATATTGATAGATTGATCGAAGCTCTTGCACAGCGGCAGAATATAAATGTCGAGGGTGAGAATGCTGACAATGAACGGGATGATAATCAAGGTGAAGCTCCATTACGACAGATATCCAGTCCAAGGGGTAATCGATCAGGTTTGAGAAGAGTTGGTGATGTTGAGGGTGTGAGGCAAAGTAGTGGCAATTGGCAACGTGACAACACGACACCTTGGAATAAACCAATTCTAGTGAAACCATTAAATCCCGCAATTCTTGAAACACAATTGAATCAAATAAACGCAATGGCTGAAATGGAGTTGGAAACATGGCGAAGGGAGATGCAACGAAGACCAAAGATTGTCTCAACTGGAAATGATATGCAAGGTGGTATTGGTAATCGATTGAATCGGAATAAAAGGAATCGAGCAACAAGACACGGTTATAGGACAAGAGCAGCAAGAGAGGATGAACAGGAGGAGGAGGATTATGATGATCCCGATGTAGTGGCATCGACTAACAGTTCGGCGAGTTCAAACAGTAATGATTCATCAGCTGATGATGCTGATATTTGTTCAGATAGTTCGAGTTCGAATCCAAGTAGTGAATATTCCGATTGGATGGCTGATCATGGCGTGAATTTGGAACCACCGAAACGAAGTAAACGTAAGCCAGTGAAGAAAAGATCAGTGACACCGCAAAGTGATACTGATCGAAGAAGAAGTCAACGACCGAAGAAGAAAATCATCATACCAGCTCCTAATGGACTCGATGAAGTGCCTGAAGCTTATCGTCCAACGGAATGGCTCACGGAAGTGATACCGAGAAAAGCGCCTTATTATCCCCAAATGGGAGATGAGATCGTTTACTTTCGACAAGGTCATCAATTTTATATTGACGCTGTAAAGAAGAAGAAAGTCTACGAATTGGGACCACGCTGTGAACCATGGTCGAAAATGACTATCAAAGCAATGGAGTATGTAAAAGTCGTTGGTATTAAATACGAAGTACGACCACCTAGACTCTGTTGTCTAAAACTCGCGATTATGGACGAAAATGGTCGTTTGACTGGAGAGAATTTTACAATCAAGTATCATGATATGGCTGATGTTCTTGATTTTCTAGTACTTAGGCAAACTTTCGAGACAGCATTGGCTCGCTCCTGGTCGTTAAACGACAGATTTCGATGTATGATTGACGACGGATGGTGGATGGGACAAATTCAATCGATGGAGCCGCTTGATGAGAATTTTCCCGATTCTTACTTTATGTGCTTCCATGTACGATGGGATAATGGAGAGATTGAAAAAATGAGTCCCTGGGATCTTGAACCAATTGATGAGGAGAGACTTCCCGAAGTTGTCGGTGGTGCTGTTCCTGTGCTTCCAGAAGAGATTCAAGCAATTTTGTATCAACCACAGGCCGAGGAATGGCCAATGGGCGATAGAGAGGCGACATGTCGACGAATAATTCGTGGTTTCGATCAAGTTATGAGTTTGGCGATCGCTGAACCATTTGTCGTTCCTGTTGATCTCAATATTTATCCATCGTACGCTTTTGTCGTTGAATATCCCATTGATTTGTCAACAATTAAAGCAAGATTTGAAAATCATTTTTATCGAAGAATCACATCTGCACAATTTGATGTTAGATATCTGGCAACGAATGCTGAAGAATTCAATGAGCCGCATAGTCATATTGTCAAACAGGCGAGGATTGTCACTGATCTTTGTTTGAAGATTATAAAGTAAGTTCAGGGTAAATTTAATTAATAGGATAAACTTCTCGATTATTTGTTCTAATTTTCTTAATTTTTGCAGAGATACGACAGAATTGGATGTTGCAGCAGTTTATCATCAATTGGTTGACACGTATCATTCATCAGAGTCTGATATCGACGTAGAAGAAAATAATGAAAAACCCTCAACAAGTAGATTAAGATCATCTTCCAGTAAACGACTGAGATCGCAACAAGCATTTGCTCAAGATTGGAAAACTGCCTGTCGACAATTATTAGAAACACTTTGTCAGTGTGAAGATTCAATGCCGTTCAGGTATTATTATTTTTCTTTACATTAAAAATCAATTGAAATCAATTTTTTAATAATTTGTAAAAAAAATTGTGCAAAAGTAATCTTTTACATTTAAAAATTATTAAATTTCTTTTTCATTGTTTATAGGGAGCCTGTAGATAGGCTGGAGCACGCAGATTATTATCAAATTATTGACACGCCCATGGACCTAAGAACAGTAAAGGAAGATTTGTCAGGTGGAAATTACGAAACGCCCGCGGAATTTGCCAAAGATGTGAGATTAATTTTTACAAATAGCAGAACTTATAATACGAATAAACGTTCAAAGGTAATTATTTAAAAAAATAATAATTGTGAATATCTTTTTCATTATATCAGAGCAATTGTAATATCTTGAATTTATTTTTGCAGATATTCACAATGACAATAAGATTATCAGCAATGTTTGAAGAATTAATAAGCGAAGTTATGTCTGGCTGGAATTCGGCAAAGAGACGAATATCAAACGCTAAAAGAAAACAAAAGAAAATATTGAAAGTGAAAGTGAAAGGTAAAGGTAAAGCAAAAGCAATAACAAAGGGCAGCAAGCGACTAACAAATGGAGCTGGTAAGCATTATAAATTTAAAGCAATTTATAAAAAAAATTTTTTTTTGCTTAATTCTGATATTAATAATTTATCATTGTTTACAGGACCGTCAAGAGAATCTGACAGTAGTGATGAAAATGATACGAATGTCGTAAATTATGACGACTACGATGATGATGATGACGATGACGACGATTCGACCCGAGTTGATGGTCCAGGTAAGAAATTTTAAACAATTTAGTTTTAAAAAATCCTTGATAGCACTTTATCAACAATGACGAATAATTTTTTTCAGGTCCATCACGATTAGCAAATGGACACGTAAAACGAACTGTCACTTCTTCACGATCAAATATTAAACTCAGATCACCAAGAAATGCATCACCAAAGAAGAATAAATTGAACTATGGTGAAATCAGTGATTCTGAAGCATCAGAAAGTGATAGTAGTAACAGTGAACCCGTCCGCAGAACGAGATCAATGAAGGCAATAACTAGTGATGTTGCTGACAGTGATTCTGAGGAGAGTTACAAACCAGGAGGTCGTGGTAAACAGACGAAGAAAAATCGAGCAAAGAACAGTAGATTAAAGGTAATAAAGCCGAAGCAGAAGCAACCAATTGACGACGACGACGACGAGGATGATGAAGATCATGAGGAGGATGAAGACGAAGATGGAGAAGAAGAAGAAGAAGAAAAAAATGAAGAAGAGACTGAAACATTTTCATTGAATCAACGAATTTTTGTCTCACCATCGTCCGAAGAAAGTGATCAAGAAGTTATTCGTCGAACCAGTTCGAGGGCTTGTAAGGTTGTGAATAAAACTGCTAATCAAACTGAATCGAACGATAATAGCATCAGTGAGAGTGGCGAAGAGGAGCAAAATAATGCTTCAAATGATCCTCAAGATTCTGATAGTCAAGATATTGGCTCACCGGTAAAATCGACTCGATCTCAAACAAGATCTCAAATGTCTCAGGATTCCGATAGCCAGGATGGGACACAATCGTCACGAAGACGTGGTAAACGCCCTCGTTACAATGAAGACAGTGAGGACAGTAATGGCGAACCAGTGAGAAATCGTCGTAGTGTTAAACCAAGATATTACGCGGAGGAAAGTGATGAGAGTGTGCCAGAAAATAGAAATGGTATTACAATCAGTAGCCGTGGACGTGTACGTAAAATGACTGCTCGTGCTAGAGCCTATCTTCTAGAACCACCTTAACGGCCTTTTTTTCAGTTAGTGATATTTCTATATTAAAAATTGTCGATAAATTTTAATCGACGACGTAACGAATTATTAAACGAGTTAAATTGCTGCTCGTGTTTTTTGTGATCAAGAGTAGATCAGATTTTACAATTTAATTATTCTGTAAATAGTGAATTGATTACTGTTTAAGCGGATTTAGAATTACATATATTGTGCACAATGACATTGAAAATTTTTCGACATTGATAAACAATAAAAAGAAAGAGGGGGGGATTCTAATTGAAGCGATATTTCGTGGGGTGGGAAAAAGTTTAAAAACGAAAATACGCGTTTCTTTTGAGAAAGCCATTAATTAAGGAAATTGCGTGATTCTGGAAAATTTTTCAAGGAACCGTCACTTATGATTAAGGAAAATTTTTCCCGTGTCCTCGATAAATTTTCAAAAGAAAAAAATTCTTCATGCACACTGTCCAAACGTTAGACATAAAAAGGTTTTTTTTAAGCTTAAGAATTAACGTTAGTTCACTTAATTCAATACTGAAAGTTTTGATATATGTTTCTAAACGAACCGTGTTTTTGTGAAATAATTTGTACGTTAAATTCTCATTTGTATTTGTATACAATTTGTTCTGTAAAACGTACAAAGTAAACAGATTTCAGTTTTTCCATTAATGGGGATCAAGATTTATTTTTACAAAAATTTTTCTTGATTCTTTGAAATTTAATCATCATAAAGAAAATGAATTGTTTACTCTAATTTAAATATTTTTAAAATTAATTGATCCCTGTTATCAATTTAATTTCAAAGGTTCATATTTAAAGAATAATTTATATATGTAAATAATTTCATTAATATTCGTTACCAATTATTTATCATTATTATTAATATTTCAAAAGTTATCACAATTGAGAATCTAATGTGAAATTTCCAGAACAAGAAACAGACATTAATTTGAAAGAAAAAAAAATCAAATTTCCAATTGAATTGAAACTTACAACATATCTCAGTAAAGAAAAAAAATTAAGATTAATTAAATGTTTGTATTTCTAGAACGTTTTCTTTTTATAAAATTGGAAGAAAAAATAATAATATCGAATATTTAAAAGAAAAAATTTAATGAAATTGGTTAATTAAAAATAGATAATTGTGTTTCCAAAGTAGTTTTACAGAGAAATAATGTTAGTATCATTTATTGGACGTCTTGACTGTCTGAAGTCATTGTGATATTAGATTAAGATTATTATTAAAATAATTAAAGTAACAAACAAAAAACAAACAAATAAATGGCTTAGCAATGATTATTTTTTTAAAAAAAAGAAAAGCTAAGAGTGAAAAATACACCGTTTAAAGCGGTTATTCTTATTTAAGTGCGAGATAAAAAGAGTTTAACTTGAGTTTCAGTCCCAATTTTTCATCTACCTGAATTTTATACAGAATAGTTAGCCTATTTTCAAATGGTAAATTCCTTAAATAAATTAATATAATATTTCTTTGTAATGTTCATTAGGTTTTTAGATTATTTATCAATGGAGAGCCATTAATAATAAAAAAAAATGGTTTTCTACCATCAACTAGTTTTTATTACGTGTATACTTAAACAAGAAACAAAAAAATGCACTTCTTCATTTAAGTGCTGATTTATGTACAGTGTAGTTTTCATTACGGATACTAATAAATTCTTATGAAATTGTTTGCTAATTGGCGTTTGTCTTGGATTTAATTCTTTTAGGACCGATCTGTAAATTACTTTTGATAAAATTATTTAGTTTATATTTATTTAAAAAACAGTTTTACTAGATTAAGATTTTTTATAACATAAAATTATTTTAACAACAGTTTATTAAAAATGTCTTAATTTTGAAATTATATTCAATATAATTGCTTATTTTTTAATTTATAACTTTATATTAATATATTAATTATAAATAAAATTAATTGTATTTCACTAATAATAATAATAATAATAATGAAAATGTGTTAATTTAATTAACAAAATTTTATTTCAATAATTTCATCATTTTTTTTTCGACAGTAACTTAATATTTAAATATTGATATTAATTTTTTTTATTAAATATTAAATATTGAATATTAAAATTAATTTTCTACAATAAAAAATATTTTTATGTTAATATTTTTCACATGAATTATTAATATATATTATATAAAGTTTATTATAGAATAAATTTTCTATATTGATATATTTATTTATTATTAGTATTGATTGTTAAAAATAAAATTGGAATTGATTTGAAAACAAAAATGCAAAGTTAATGAGTATGGTAACGTAGCGCAGTATAGAAGGAAGATGTATTTATTTTCTAGACAACTTTATTACAGGATATCAGAATACAGTCTACAGTTGGTAATTTTTAAGTAATTATCAATATATCTTTAAATATAAGTAACGTTTGGGAGATTGAAAATAAAAAAGTAATCGCCTCACACGTCTCCATACAAAATGTATAAAAAGTATCTGGTCATTGGATAAAAAATAATCTTGGATCTCGTAACAATCATTTGTTGTTTCGATTTTTCAACTATAGTTCGAATAAAAAAAGTGTTCGTCTCTCAATGACAACGTAGACTCAAAGTGATTGCCCAATAAAGTTTTAAAAATTTTCAAAGTGTATATAAACCACATTTTTTTTCCATTTGCATTCCTTGTTGGGAAGAATTATTGATATGGATACAAGATGTTGCAACTGAGAAAAAATTAGTGGCAATGTAAACATAACGGGCATATTGTTTTTATTTTTTTCCTTTTTTAAATATAAGTCTACGATCTATAGAGTATGCGATTCGACACATTTGCTTTGCATGCATTTTTTTTAATATTGTTTTAAATATATATATATATATATATATTTATAACCAATTTTTATTTTGGTTTTAATCTTTTTATGTAATTTAGCTAGCAAGCATAACAATTGATTCTTTGTAAGAATTTAAGAATCATGATATGGTAAGTCAAATGTTTATAGTTCCTTTCAAGGGACTGCCAAAAGCCAAGAATTTGTAACTGTCACTATATAATTTTTTTTTTAAATGTAATTCAGCTATACAGTGGCGTATATCAAAAAACTTATAAAATACCCAAAACCCCGATTGTTAAGTCCCCTGAACAATTTGCGCGTTTTCTATCCCATTACGCAATTCATTTGTTACAGCCATGAAAAAACTTTTTTTTTGTTCTTTGATATGCGTTAGAGCCAGACTTTTTCTTGGTCATCGGAAACGATTACAAAACGATATACTTGTTTACTAAGTATAAGACAATATATTTTTTTTTGTTATCATCGAAGCATTTTATTAAGAGGCCTTTCTCGCATTTTAAGGAATTATTTAAAAGCTGGAGGAGGTGCCCTCTGTCCATTTGTCTTCGTTGAATCTTCAGTCATTACAGTTACCAATTCACCGACTGCTTTTCCCAAGTCTTCTAAAAAAATGAAACGATTAAAAAATTTTTTTTAAAAGTAATTTAAATTTATTCCTTGATTATTTTTATTTTTTCTTTCATCTTCTTTTGATTTTTGAAAATTTGTTTTTCATAAAGACAAAGAATTTATATTTTTTAAGCGTTCAGTCAAATTTTTAAATGGCATTGCTATTAATAATAATATTGTAAACATTTTTTTATTTATTCATTAATAAATAAAAATGAAAATGATTGATGAAAAATGGCTGTTTTAAAATTACCTCTCACATCCATGCTGTTGGTAGGCATTAAAAAAAAGAAGGGAAACCAAAAAGTATTAGTAAATAGGTTGAAAAGGTTTTTTAGTTTGCAAGTAATAAACGAGACACTGAGAAACATGATGAATTATAAAAAACGAACCTGCCATATGCAAGAGATTACCCACATTATGGGAAACACTGTGAGAATGTGGTGGCGGTGGCGGCCTTTCTAAGCTGCTTATTCTGCCTTCGCCTGAACCTCCACCTCCTAAGCCCACATATACGCAATAGCGTTTATAATACAAGCTCAAGCCATTCTCATCAAAATTATATCCCGATACAATTGTTAGTGAAAAACAATGGATTTTTAATTATAAAATAAAAAAAGTAAAACAACTATTAATTTTTTTCTATAGAAATTATTTTCAATTCAACTTTTCGTATAAGGAATAAAAAATAAATGACGAAAAGACACAAATGAAAATTTGTTTCATGATAGTGGCTAATTTTTGGTTAAAAAAAAATTCTCGAAATAACACTGCAATTGTTAATAATTCTGTTAATTTTAATAATCATAATATTCATTACCTGGCGAATCATGATAATGACCATTTATTTTAGCTGGAGAGTCAGTAGCTAATTGCGAAGCAGTTACACTGCGAGTTTGCAATGTTCCGGTCTTTGATGGTGAAGAGGCATTCGGCTGAATAAACAGAAATCTTAATTAATTTACAATTCAGGGCTTTATAAAATTTAATTTAATTATTAAACAGGTAATTAATTTTGAATTTAATTTTAAATGTTTAATATTTTTTTCATGTATTTAAAATATTATTTATTTAGTTTTTAAATGAATAAAATTTTTTTTTTTAAATGAATAACAAAATACCTCATCCAAAAGTTGTCTCAGTCTCTGAAGTTGTGCCTCGAGCTGTCGATTGTGATCCTCAAGAATTTGCATTCGCGCCTCTAAACGACCCTTATGTTGTCGCAATAATTTCGCTTCGGCAATCATATCACAGTCAGGTTGTCTTCCGTGTCCATCCTCGGGCGTTGAGCCTGGTGTTTGCTTGGAGCGCAACCTTTCATATTCCGCCTGTAATGTTGCATTCTCCTCTTCAAGTTCACGTATCATTGCCTCAAGTTCCTCTCTCTGTTCGGCGTCAATTGCCGCCATCACTTGTACGGGACTTCGCGGTACATTGACATTATCGCCACCATTAAGACTGTGACAATAATGCGCAATCAATTGATGCTCGTCATCACTGTCAGGCGTTGAATTACTTCGCGTTCGCGATAATTCAACTTCAGCCAATCGAGACGCATACATTTCCAATCGCGAATGCATATCCTGACTCAATGAACTGTGCTGTGGCGATGGCGCTGGACTTTCCAATGCATCACCCTCCAATACAGTTTGCACTGGCAAATAACCAACTCTCGGATGTTTCTTAAAGTATCGTTTCGATTTGAACTTGTTGCGCAATGCTCTTGTAAAATCTCTCACGTCCTCTCCAGATGTTGTCTAAAGAAATATACTCAAATTACTATATATTTTCTCTCGATTCGATTTTGCAATACATTGAGCAAAAACAAAATGTATAAAAAAAAATTTGCAAAATAAAATTTTATTCTCACCGCTGTACAATATTCTTGCATTGGATGTGTTAGTTTGTGATTTTTTGCCTTTCGTCCTGAGAAGAAACACGTTTGACACATGTCGAAATTGAAACATTTTAAGCAACGGTATCTGTAAAGAATCGTTTATAAATTTATTATTAATTAACTAAATAGCTGTTTATAAGAAGTTTAATTAAGTTTAATTAAATTTTTTCATTGAGAAAATTGAGTCGTAAATAAATTCAAATATATGTATACCTGAAACCAATGATGGGATATTCCTTGCAGATGTTGCATTTCGCTTGATGCTTGGCCGTTTCTGCCGCTGACAAGCGATGAAGTACTGGAAGCCAAACCATACTCTGGGGTTCTTGTTGTAGCCAACTTAAAAAGTGCACAGCCTCAATTTCATTTTTATCCTTGCCCGCTTTCTCGAAACAACTACGAACACTTGGCTCAATGTTGGATCCACCAAACGCTGCAACTTCACCAAGTTGCCTTGGCACTTGAATGCAATCATGCAAAAGTAATCCCAATTTTCTTTGATCCACTAGCCTATTTGTGTCCGCAATCAAACGGAATAGATCTGTAAAAATTAGTTTTTAAACTTTTTAATTCAATTTAATTTCGATAAAATTAATTCCAATTCAGAATTATTAATAATAATAAATAATAATAAATTCTTCTTCTTCAATAAATTCTTCTTGAAGAAGGCAAAGACTGAAAGTTTCAAATAAAGTATATACTTACATCTATATTTCTCTTCTAAATGTCCTTTACATAATAAAACGAGTCCAACTTTAAATGATAAGACACGAATTTGTCCAGTTCGTTGGCTAAAACAGAAAAATAAGTAATTTACAAATTTTTCCATAAAAAATTTAACTAATTTTCTAATTTAAGAAATTAAATTACCTGTCGTAAACATTGAGAAGCCAATTGATGGCAAGATCTATACAAAGTGGCACTAAAATTTGCGTGGGATTATCCGCTGCAATTATTTCGTACAAGGAAGTCAAAACCGTAACCATGTCCGGTATATCGATGAGTTTATCGTTCTGGGCTCTCAATCCATGTGAATCAAATTGCTCCAGTGCATTTGAGAGGCTCAACATGTCCACTTTAGGGAAAAATTAATCAATAATTAAATAATTAATTGAATTATTGGTGAAATTTTAAGTCATAATTGTAATAAATAATAAATAGTAAATCATAATTAATAATAATAAATAAAGTAATCATAATAAACTGTACCAAAGTAGAATTTTTTTTTTGTACAATTTACAATTTACAAAGTAGAATTTGAGGCAAAAATTATTATCTTACGGCATAATCGTTTTTGCACGGTGCGCAATTTCATTGCAGTTCTGTAGGCGGAGAACCGAACTTCATTGAGATCTGAGAGCGAAGTCATCAATTCGATCATTTTCGGATGGTCCCAGTGCGTCGTTTCCAATTGATGGCTGAAAAATAATATTTAATTTAATATACTCGTATTCACACACCGAGAAAATTGAAACACAAAACATGATTAAAATATTGCCATCGAAAATACGGATATTTTGCATATTCATGGGTTTTAATCTCCAACAAAATCAATTCTTTTTTTCCATTCAATTTATCAAATCAATATTCACGTTTATTGAGAAAAATATTCATTTTTCTTTTTTTGCAAATATATTGCTAAAAATGAATTGTTGAATTTAATATTCTTTTTTACCATCCAGAAAATACGATAAAAATAATTCATTGTTTTTTATATAATCTTTCTCAATTATGAAAATTATGATCTTAAAATTAAAATTTAAAAAAAAATTGTTAGGAAGTTCCAAATAATCCTTTGTTTGGAATATTCTAAAGGAATTTTTCACCCTTCTTGTCATTCTTTAATGACATATTATATATTAGTCTTGAAACTTAAATTATCGGAGGATTAATGAAATTCTTGTTCCAATAGATCTTGGAAATGTGAAGAAGTGATTATAAAAATTTAATTACTTGATATAATAAGGCACTTTGGCGGGAGTAAGGGCTCTTTCCCACGGTGGTTCTACGCTACTAGCGAGGAAAGCCTGACTACCCGGAGTGCTGCCATCCTTTCCAAATCCGCTTAACAGTTTATAACGTTCGTCGACTGCAACTTGCAAAACTTTCCATCTAAAAATGAAAACAAAAAAATATATAGAAAATTGATTAAATATTGTTTTAATTCTTATTTTTTAAAAACTTTTAGTTAAATTTTGCTCCTAGAATTTTTTTTTATTCTTGATTCACTTGAAAAAATATTTGCCCACAACCCACATTTTCAGGACTTTGGAAATATTTTGAGAAAATGTTTTCAGATATCCATACTCGTAAAAGTTGAAAAGAAGTTGAAAAAGTTTCAAGCTTAAATCTTGTTGCGACTTGGTTTGGAAATAAATATATCGGAAACTTGGTTTTCTCGAAAGTGAAAGAAATTCTCAAGTTTTAAATTGGGTCCGTTAGTTGAAATTTGATTTTGAAAAAAAGGAGACTTCTTACTTTCTTTGCTATGATTTTTTGCGTATAAATTGAAAAAATACTCTAAAAAAAAAATAAAACAATTGAAAATTTGTTCTTTTCTTTCTTTTTTGTCGTACCTCGTATTAAGATCTTCAAGTTTTGCTAAGAGAGCGTGTGAGACAATAACGCTGCTTGATGCAAAAAGACTCGCTTGATCGTTGGCGTCTTCAATGTTCCTTTGAATGGGACCTAAACGTTCTCCAAACTTTTGTAAATTTTCTAACATTTCCGACGCTTCTGGAGCATCGTTCGGTATTTGCCATCCGTTTTGAATTGCTTCCGCTCCAGCCATCCGAGACGAAAGATCTTCGAGGCTCTTTTGGAAGACACATAATTTCTATAACAAATCAAACAATAAACTCTCATAAGTACATTGAATAAATTGTTCATAATTCAATATTTTAAATTCCAATTGAAAATTATAATTTTTATTTTAATAAAATTTATTACTTTTTTTTAATTATATTTTCATAAAAAAATTTTTTCTTTTAACTTTTGATATAATTGATTTTATTTTTAATTAGTTAACAAAATAAGAAACTAATTAAAACAAACAATATGGAAATTAATTAAAATAAATTTGAATATTTGATATTATGTAAAATAATTCTCTCGAACAAGTTTAAAAGAAACTTATTGTAATATTTAATAACAATACAAAAACTTTTCTGCCACGATTCAATGGCCAAAGACCAAAGTGAAAAATCCCTTTCAATACGTGGCATATCTCGATGCAGATTTTAATCCGATATAAAAACAAAGTTTTCGACTTGAAAACTACATAGACGCGAGATATTCTGAAAATCAAATCCGATTTATCGCAGAAAAGTTTTTTTTCATTTCTTGTTTTTCTTTTCTATCTTTGTTTTGTTATTAATTTCAAATCATTTCAATATGAAATGAAAGTAAAAATATTCTTTTTTCAGAAAAAAAACAAAAAAAAAAATTGGAATTTTAAAATTCTATGAACAAAATCGCAGGGGAATTGAACAAGTAAAAAAACAGAAATTGAACAGTAATTTTCGTGAAATATATAAAATTTGTAATTTTATTTTTTTGTGAAAATAAAAAATTTTTTTTGGAATTATTCGTGATTAAATAAAAAACCACACTGGAAAAAAAATTTATTTGATTCAAACAGCCGATTAACTTGTCTATTATTCAAATAAATATTTTCTTGAACCAAATAATTTTTATTCGAATCAATTGAAACGGAATTGAATTAATAATTTTTGTATTTGAATCAAAAACCATTTAATTGACTCAAATGAAAATTATTTGATAAACTAATAATTTATATTAAAATTAAATAAAACGGAATTGAATCAATTATTTCTATATTTTAATCAAATATCATTTATTTGATAAAAAAAAATATTTATTTGATAATAATCAAGTAATTCATTATTTTGAATCAAATAAATTTTTTTTTTCAGTGCAGTAATTTGTCGAATTTCACGAACAAGAGGTTTGAATTTGCCATTCAAAAATAATGCCGGAACGTTGTAGTCAATTCGTTCTAATTAGCCGCGTGGCACTATTACTTTGGGCATCGTTTGTCCACACACGTTGGTCGACTCTTGTTCGAAAAATAGAATAAAAAAGAGGAAACGCCATACAAACATTATTGTTCGGCTTAAAGTGGAACGATTCTTTCAATTTATTTTTTTTTCGTTTTACAACAGACAGTTAATTGTTTTTCCCCCTCATTTCCCTAAACCATCATTTCATTCAATAGTAAATAAATTTTCAATATTAAAAAAATATTTCTTGTTCTTAATTAAAAAAAAAAAATTTTCCATCGACACTTGAGTTGTATAAAGTAAAAATTTCATCAGTTAAAAAATGTTGTTGTCAAGGAAATAAAAGCTAATAAACTGTCTACTAAAGGGAAAATAAATTCATGAGTAATAAAAAAAATTACATATATAGAGAAAATTTCTTTTTTATAGAGAGCCAGAGGAAAAATGTGCGAGCACAATAAGAGAAAACAAAATGTGGTCAATTCTGTGAATATATGAGAAAAGAAAAAAATTGCAGTTTGGAAAAAAAATTGTTCGGGAGGTTTATATTTAAAATTAAAAATGAAAATTATTGACGATTATAATTTTGTTGATAAAATAATTTTTGTTGCGGGGAAAAAAATTTTTTTTCTTTCTGCGACAAAATAGAGTCGCGACTAATAACGTTTATTACGTGGCCATGCGAGCAATTAAACTTAACTCAACCATTCCCCGATCCCTTTATTTCTCCGCGCACAGTATATAACGTCCTCCTGGTTGTCTACTTGTAGAATTTACTAAGTTAATTGTCTGGCGCCGTCCAATATTGTTTCTCGTGCACTATATACATGAAGTCCATTCGCCAATTAGCTATTCAGGAGTACAGTGACTCGAGTTTCACGAGGGAGATCCTCAAACTCCTGCCAAACTTGGCATCCATCCTTTACCCGCATGAACAAACAAAAGTTCACTCTTATAAAAGCTTCATGAAGCCACAACCATTTTCATTCATTAGGGATTTTTATTAAAAAAAAAAAAGAAGAGAAAGAAAATTTAGCTTTTTGCCAACTTTCCACCAACAATTACCATTTTCAATTATTTCGTCATCAACATTTTTACAATTGTACACTGAAAAAAAAAATTTATTTGATTCAAATAATGAATTGAAAAAAAAAATAATGGATTGAAAAAAGTCAGTTTTTTGTTTCTGTTGACGTAAATTAATTTTACTACTGATGGTACAAGTAATTTAGTAAAATTAGGAAATTTATACAGTTCTGTCTGACTTAAAATTATTGTTACTACTGTCAGTCGTATTATTAGAATTTAAACACTCATGTCTAACTAAAATTTACTTTTACCACTGATAGTATAATTTTGTAATTTTATACAGTTTATACTACTGGCAGTTAAATTATTAGAATTTAATCACTTATGTCTGACTAAAACTTACTTCTACTACTGGAAGTAAAAGGAAATCAATTTATATACATTTTTGTCAGACTAAAACTTATTTTTACTACTGGTTGTAAAATGAAATAATTTTATTCACTTATGTCTGACTAAAACTTGCTTTTACTACTTCTAGTAAAATAAAATAATTTTATTCAGTTATGTCTGACTAAAACTTACTTTTACTACTTCTAGTAAAATGAAATAATTTTATTCAGTTATGTCTGACTAAAACTTACTTTTACTACTGGTAGTAAACTGAAATCAATTTGTATACATTGTTGTCTGACTAAAACTTACTTTTACTACTGGTAGTAAAATAAAATCAATTTATTTATATACATTGTTGTCTTACAAAAATTTATTTTTACTACTGGTTGTAAAATGGAATAATTTTATTCACTTATGTCTGACTAAAACTTGATTTTACTACTTCTAGTAAAATGAAATAATTTTATTCAGTTATGTCTGACTAAAACTTACCTCTACTACTGGAAGTAAAAGGAAATCAATTTATATACATGTTGTCTGACTAAAACTTATTTTTACTACTGGTTGTAAAATGAAGTAATTTTACTCACTTATGTCTGACTAAAACTTGCTTTTACTACTTCTAGTAAAATGAAATCAATTTATTTATATACATTGTTGTCTGACTAAAACTTATTTTTACTACTGGTTGTGAAATGAAATAATTTAATCACTTATGTCTGACTAAAACTTGCTTTTACTACTTCTAGTAAAATGAAATAATTTTATTCAGTTATGTCTGACTAAAACTTATTTTTACTACTGGTAGTAAAATGAAATCAATTTATATACATTGTTGTCTGACTAAAACTTATTTTTACTACTTGTTGTAAAATAAAATAACTTTATTCAGTTATGTCTGCCTAAAACTTAATTTTACTACTTGTAATAAGATGAAGAATGTAATCAGCTTATATTTTTGGCTGCCTAAAACTTACTTTTACTACTTGAAGTAAAAAGAAGTAGGATTATACATTCTTGGCTGACTGAAACTTACTTTTACTACTAGCTGTAAAATGAAGTCAATTAAAAAGTCCCGTCTGACTTAAAATTACTTTTACTACTGTTAAAAGAAGTTTACATAATTGTCTGACTTAAAATTACTTTTACTACTGTTAAAAGAAGTTTACATAATTGTCTGACTTAAAATGACTCTCACTACTCACAGTACAATTATATCACTGAAAGTCATTCTGTCTGACTAAAACTCACTTTTACCACTGATAGTACATTCCAATGAAATATTTGCATTGCAGTTTTGATTTATTTACATTTTTTTTTTTTTAATATTTCAATAACGAAAATTGAATAATAAAACTGAAAATTGTGACATTTATTTTTTCATTTTTTAACGAATCTATTTTATTTATTGAGTTGTTTCACTATCGTTTTGCTCTCGAGTTAAATCATCATTCGCTCCTATATGAGAACCTTAAAATACTTGTGTGGAAGTCAATTTTTATTTCATCTTTTTTTCCACCCTTTTTTCTTACTAGAAAATGTAGGAAGTAATTTCATTGTAGCACCTGTGTCGTAACATCTAACATGTGGAGGAGAACCTTATATATTGTGTTCCCAGCAACGTCACATGGCTTGCACCAATGTCACTGCTTTACAACCTTTTCTCACTTTCGAGAGGAGAGAAACCTCGTTTTGTTTGAAATTGTGGTTTCATCTTTTGTATATAGGAAATATTTCTTCTACTCTGAGTCTTGCAAAACATTTCATTTAAATTTCTTTCTCTTCTAAACGATATCGCGTGTCAAATATTTCTCTCGACATTGTAAATATTTCATGCGACAAAAAATATTCTCTCCATAATACAGTGAAATTAAAAATCGAAAAATTTTCCCATATTTATATTATTTAGTTTTCGCTCTTTGACTTTGAAGTAAATTCGAATTTAATGGCTTTTGAAAATTGAGAAATTTGTATTCCCCAAGTGTTTATGATAATTTTTCTTTTTTTCATTCTGAAAGACAACGGATAGTCTAGTTGAATTTTAATCGACTACTTTTCCTCAAAGATGCCTGTGTTTGCTGGTTTTAATGCAAAAAAAAAAAGGCTCGCTTTTATTTGAGGACAAAGAATATAGCGTATATCCGCGACCGCAATGCTCGCTGGTGTGCGGATAATCCACGTTCACCAAACCTCAACAATTTTTTTTCTTCTTCATTATAAATTCATACTTTCCTAGATTTAAATTTCAAACTCTTTCTTTCGGTATTTATATTCACGCAAAATATATAGCAAGCTTGACAAACGCTTCCTCTTTTTTCCCAGTTTTTCCTATTTTTCCCCTATTTCAGAAAATTTCTCCTTTTTCCCCTATTTTATAAATATTTCCTCTTCCCCCCCTTTTTTTACTCAATTCCTCTATTTTATGTTTGGAAATAAATAAGTTTTAACTATTTTCTTGAGTGAATAAACTTTCTGAAACTCTAGTTACTTTTGTTGTTAAAACTAAAAGAAAAAGTTACTAGAGTTTCGCCACTCTAGTGACTGTTTTGTAGGAGTAACTTAACTTTCTAAAACTCTAGTAACTTTTCTTGTTAAAATTAAACGAAAAAGTTACTAGAGTTTCGCCACTCTAGTGTCTCTTTTGTAGGAGTAACTTAACTTT
>JUFY01019502.1:0-10782 GCA_001855655.1 Leptopilina clavipes | reverse complement strand
TACAGATTATTTGATATAAATAAATATTTATTTGATATAAATAAATATTTATTTGATAATAGTCAAGTAATTCATTATTTGAATCAAATAAATTTTTTTTTCAGTGTATATTTGTGAATTGAAAAGAAAGTCTTTGAATTTCATTGTTGTTTAAAATCATTGCGCAAATGGAACTAATCCCTAAATTATGTAATTTCCTCCCCTAAAACTTTTCATTAAAACTTATTCAATTCTAACACAGTTCTTGTAATTTTCCCCCTCCCCCCATCATTTTTCCCTTTTTGTAGGTGTTACGTAATTTACAACTGACCCCAATTTTTCACAGTTTGACCATATATTGAAATGTTTCTGAAAACCAAAGAGGAAGGTCATTTTATTCGCATAGTGAGACTCATTCCATGAAGAGAGAGATGAGTAAAATTGTGAATATTTCCATTTTCGTAACAGCAGCGCCATAAAGATAACAGATTCATCTCAATAAAAAAGTGGGCATTAAATTTTTTTCTTTTTTTTTTGTGTGAAATTTATTAAAAGCTTCTGGGAGAGTTAAGGATGTAGTTTTAGTGAGACTGTACAAAATTACGCTTCAATTTAAGTTATCTTTATGAGACGAGTGAATATTTAACGATCCATAAAGTATCAAAGATTTGTGTTTAAAAGATCCGTAGACGTAATATTCTAAGTTTTTATCGTCATTTTGTGAAGAGTTCTGCAGGCATTCGCTGTATGTATATGTATATATATACACATATATATATGTATATGTTGAAGTGCTGAGCGGTAAATCAGTTGAGTGTCAGGGGCGAAAGGTGCGACATATCTTATCGTAAACGTCTCATGAGTTGCGGTCATAATGACATGTGACACATGGCGACATAAAGCTTTGGCCCCATGGAAGGTTATGGATCGTAAACCTCGGATAGATCACCCTTTCGCAGTGAAATGGGAATGAGGAGATGAGAGAGAGAGAGAGAGAGAGAGAGAGAGAGAGAGAGAGAGAGAGAGAAAGGGTTGATAGGATAGGTAGAGAAGAAACTATGCAGATATACACTCAGATAGGGACCGTCGCAGTTGTGACGTCACAAGGCCCGATGGTGTCACAATCATGCCTCGCCATAAAATAAACATCCGACATCAAAGGACCGCTCCCCAGCAGCTCCTTCGTAAACCACACCAACACGTGTGTAAAACTGTCCGACGATGTACGTGCAAAAGCCCAGGGCCGCGACGTAAAAGGATTTTCAGAAGCAAGAATTAGAACAGGGTTTCAGAAATTTTGTTCAAGATTTTTTTTTCCATTTTTTTTGCCTACACTGAGATCTAAAATCACGATCCAGAGCGTGATCTAGATTTTTCATCCAGATTGATCAAAAAATAAAACCTGATTGAGATTCGAGATCCAAATTAATGGCGAAGTAGAAGCAGGTAATCTGTGATTCAGATCCATGAAAAGCTAGAGAGCGAACTAGAGTAATCATCCAGATTAATAACGATCTAGAGATCGATCTAGAATCAAAGACCAAATAATAATTTAAAACAAGAGGGTGATCTAGAATCATGATCCACGTTAATGGAGATCTAGAAATTGATCTAAAATCATCCAGATCAAAGAAGATCTAAAGAATGATCGCAGGAATCCTGATGTAAATGAATTTTAAACCCTAGATCGATCTGGAATCAATGCAGATCAATGCAGAACTAGAGAATTATCCACAATCGTGATTCAGATGAATTGAAAATTAGAAAATGATCTAGAATCATGACCAAGATTAATGGAAATCTAGATATTGATCTAGAATCATGATCCAAATTAATGGAAAATCATAGGACGATCTAGTATCATGATTCAGATCAATCCAGAACTAGAGAATCTCCTAGAATTATGATCCATATTGATGGAGATCTAGAGATCCATCTAGAATCATGATCCAAATTCATTTTGAATCATAGGGCGATCTGGAATCATGATCCAGAACAATGGAAAACTGGAGGATAATCTAGAGCAGTGATCTAGATGAATGGAAATCTAGAAATCGATCTTGAACGATAATCCAAATCAACTGAAAACTATGAGGCAATCTAGAATCATGATCCAGATCAAAGTAGAACTGAGAAATGATCTATAATCATGATAAAAAGTAACTTAAAACCATAGATCGTTCTAGAATCATGATATAAATTAATTTAGAACCAAAGATCTGCCTAGAATCATGATCCAAATTAATTTGGAACCTGAGGATGATCTAGAATCATGATCTAAATTAATTTCGAACCAAAGATCGTTCTCGAATCATGATATAAATTAATTTGAAACCAGAGATCGATCCTAGAATCATGATCCATATTAATGGGGATCTAGAGATCCATCTAGAATCATGATCCATATTAATGTAGATCTAGAGATCCATCTAGAATCATGATCCAGATGAATGGTGAACTGAAAGATGATTTAGAATCATGATAAAAAGTATTTTAAAACCATAGATCGTTCTAGAATCATGATCCATATTAATGTAGATCTAGAGATCCATCTAGAATCATGATCCAGATGAATGGTGAACTGAAAGATGATTTAGAATCATGATAAAAAGTAATTTAAAACCATAGATCGTTCTAGAATCATGATCCATATTAATGATGATCTAGAGATCCATCTAGAATCATGATTCAAATTTATTTAGAACTAGAGGGCGATCTAGAATCATGATCCAGATCAATGGAGAACTAGAAGATGATCAAGAATTATGATCCAAATTAATTTAGAACAATAGATCGATCTGAAATCATTTAACCAGATCAATGGAGAACTAGAGGATGATCTAGTTTCATGATTCATATTATTAATAGAGATCCAGAGATCGATGATTCAAATTAATTCAGAAACAGAGGGTGATCCAGAATCCTGATTAAGATTAATGAAAACTAAAGCTCTACATAGCCTGATAGTCCATCAAAACGTTGATTATACTCAACTTCTTTGATATGATAATTAATACACATTGCTCCAATTTTCTACAAATCTAATTAACCCTTTATTCCATAAATATACGTCTCTAAAACAGAAACATACACATACAATAAAGCAGGAATACTTTACAATAGTCTGCCATTAAACAGGTTCAGTATTTTTTATTCTCCTAACCCAACTCTTTATAAAAGTTAATCTCTGCAGCTTAAGGCAAAATTCCATTTTGCGAAAGCGTTTTATGGTAACATTAGCGAAAATAATGTAACATGTGTATTGCCTGAGGGTAACGGCGAGACAAAGGGTAAGGCGTGTACGTGTGTGTGTGTATGAATGCGTGTGTGTATTATGGTCGTAACAATTCTATTAGAAACAAAGAACAGGAATTAGCGGGTAAAAAAAACGAGGTGTCCAAAGTTACTATTCTTGATAATATTAACTATATATATACGCCCCCCGTGCACATTCTAACGCACAAGGGAGAGCCCGTGCCCTCTACTTGGCATATTTATTGCTGCCATAAACTCAACGCATTTCTCTATTGTCGTCGAGTGACAGGTTGTCTAAACACTCTAAATATCCAAGTTTCCTGGTTTCCTTTGTGTATTTGGGTTCAGTCGTTTTCGTCGTCCTGATTCTGCTTTGATAGTTGCTCATGTTGTCCGGGCGAACCGCTCATAGCGTATATGGTTTCACGCACAATAAACGCATAGAGGGATCACTATATGCTTCCTCTCTCTCTCTCTTCCACCTCAACACAAGATGATGAGGAATCTACTATACCATATATTGAATTTTTCTACACTATATATACAACTACCTGACTTTCTTCTCATTCAACGTTCTATAATTCATTGTATGAGAATAAAAGTTTCTGACCTGCCGTAAAATCAGAAAACGAGTTAAAATGAAGCGACCACTATTTTGAACTATTTTTAGGCGAGAATTCCTTTTGAGAAAATTTGAACAGCTTTTCGGGAAAAGCACGTGGCGGGCGTGGGTCGGGGCTTGAGTCTCTCTCTTTTTTTTGTCCTTGATTTACTGAAAGATTGTTTTGTTGTCTCCTTTCAAAATCATTTGACATTTTCACTTTGACACAAGTCAGTTTTTCCTTTTCTTGGCGAAAAACTTTTATGTATATGTATATATCTGTCTAGGAAATAAAGAATGAAGAGTCAACAGCTGGTAGATGTGAAATAGATTTCCAGAAAATTCACATTATTTAAAGGTGATTTATCTGTCGTATGGCTTTTGTAATCTTTATTTGAATCTACCACGATGTAAAAAAAGGAAATAATTTACCCGCAGGAAATGTGTATACCTAAAAGTAATTTCATTGATTCATTCAGGAAATTCTTTTTTAACAGGGGAAAGAAGTTTTAACTTTTTGAGAATTCGGTGTCATTAAATTTTTATATAGAAATATTGTTTGTCACGGTAATTTCATATATACTAGTTTCATAAATTTTCCCAATTATGGGTGTAGATTTTGACATCCCGAAGGTTATAAATTTTATGAAAACAATGTTGCCACAAGTCCTTAACGAATTGAATTCAATAGTGTAAAATCTTAGTAAATTTAACCGCAAGTAATTTTGAAAGTCAAAAATTTTTGTCCAATTTAACTTTCTTCGACTTTTGTATATTTACACCGCACGAAATAAAGAAATTTTATGAGTTTTCTCTTTTCATGGGAAAATGACAAAGAATTACGTAAAGCGAACGCAAGAAATATGACTTTTGTAATAAGTTCCGGTCAACCAAACGCTTAAAATCGGAATTCATAATATAAGAGAAGAGAAGAAAATGCTACTGTGCAACACAAATTCTATGCCTTCTCTCGTCTGTGAAATTTACAGTCTATCTAAGAACAGCTAGCACGGAAAGAGAGAGAGAGAGAGAGAGAGAGAGAGAGAGAGAAGAAGAGGAAGAAGAAAAACGTCGACTCCACGGGTAAGCCAATATTTCAAGTGTAGCGGAACCAAGATTGAGGTTAGGAAGCAATGGTGGCTGCTGACCGCGGTGGAAGATAAATTTGTTCGGCAATTGAGACGGGCGTGCCGCAGTAAATCTTCTCTATTAGGTATCTCTTTTTTTTCCTTCTAAACAGCCACAGGTATGAAACTATAAATCGGGATATGGTAGACACCTTTCCTTAGGGACCTTTGGTCAATCTTAATGGGTCACTGGCGAGGTGAAAGGGAAGAAGAAACGATTGTGTGAGAGTATTTTTCCACCTCTCACTTCGAATCTTCACTAATATATATACTTAGAGAAAGTTCTTTTCAGTCAAACAGATTTTTTAACGTCAATTTTATTTACAATAATATAAATTCGGACACTTTAGGAAGAGGTCTCGTAATTGCAAGAATTGGAAAATTCGGAAAATTTCCAACTGCAAGATATTTGATGTTTCTTGCTTTTTTTAACGTCCATTTTATTTACAATAAAGTGTCCGAATTTATTACAATAAAGTGTCCGAATTTATAAATTCGCACACTTTAGGAAGAGGTCTCGTAATTGCAAGAATTGGAAAATTCGGAAAATTTCCAACTGCAAGATATTTGATGTTTCTTGCTTTTTTTAACGTCCATTTTATTTACAATAAAGTGTCCGAATGTATAAATTCGGATACTTTAGGAAAAGGTCTCGTAATTGCAAGAATTGGAAAATTCGGAAATTTCCAACTGCAAGATATTTGATGTTTCTTGCTTTCTTTAACGTCCATTTTATTTACAATAATATAAATTCGGACACTTTAGGAAGAGGTCTCGTAATTGCAAGAATTGGAAAATTCGGAAAATTTCCAACTGCAAGATATTTGATGTTTCTTGCTTTTTTAACGTCCATTTTATTTACAATAAAGTGTCCGAATTTATAAATTCGGACACTTTAGCAAGAGGTCTCGTAATTGCAAGAATTGGAAAATTCGGAAAATTGCCAACTGCAAAAGATATTTGATGTTTCTTGCTTTAATTTCTGGAATTTACGGTCCTGATTGATGACGTCAAGTTTGCAATGTCGAGGGAGTCGTATGTGATACAATCTTACGAGACGCACTAAATCAAGTTTAATAAAAATGGCACTTATTGCCGTGTAATGGTTGAAGAATTGCGAAAATTTCTTTCTTCGCGGATAAAGAAGAGGATTTAATAGTTTTCAGTATATGGTCTGTTGCGCAATATGTGCGCGACTCTCGTTCAAGAATCATTATCTTATTCTTTTCTTCACTTGCCTAGAAATTTTATACACATACAACGTAGGTAGTGAAAATCACTGCGGCATATACTCATGTTTGCTGATATAATACATATATATAGAAAGAGAGAAAACGTCCGCGTTCGTTGGCATTCTGAATCATTCTCTGATTCCCGCGTTTGTAAGCGCGTGTTGAGAATGATACATTATTTCCCATGCGAGTGTTTCTTTGCGGCTTAATAGGCGATAAATAACATAAATTAATGCCTTATTCCAGACATGTCGGTTATTTATGCTCCGGAATAACTTTATCCCCGACTCGTGATTACAGGCAGGCACGCAGCCCTGCGTTTTATTCCTTCTTCGTCTCTCTCTTGCTGATGCCTCTGATTCCCCTTCCTCTTTTATATATAAACTTGCTTTTTATTCCATCACAAACAAAACTATTCAGTTGGCGGCATTTCGCCAACTTGCAGAATGTAGGTGAATCGGCATCTTTCATGTTTCCACTGCTGAGATCATCATTGTCAAAATTCTACTCCTTGGATTTACAGTCGGGTCTCGTAATTGCAAGAATTTAAAAATACTTTTCCTCTTGCTTTAAAAATGAAGCAAGTGTTAATTATAATTTATTTTTCTAGAAACACTCATTATGTAGAATAGGGACAAAGTGCGACAAATTATAATTTATCATTTTCTAATATACGCGAGTCTCCATATAAATTAAACAAGTTTTTCTATTATAACGACAAGTAGCGTCCTCTGTATCATGTGCGCGAATGGATCGTGGAAATTTATGGCTTTTTAACGAATGATAATTTTGAACCCACGTCTTGAAAATCTCAACTGTGCAATGCGTATGTACATTTATAAACTGTATATAACTAGAGATTTACGATCTTTGCTTTAGTATCGTCGGGTGTTCGTGATTTAGTGCGCGCTTGTCGCGCCGTCACTTACTATCAAATTAATCTTGAAGAATATGAGCCATACACGGAAATACCCGCATTAACAACTACTTTCCTTAGAAATAGTAATATGAAAAAATTCTACATGTACAATAAATTTCATACGTGTACAATATTAAATTGAATATTCCAAACAGCGAACGACATCTCTTTTTAATGGATGATTCCGAATTGTAATAACGATAAATAGTTCCACATCATGTAAAAATTTCCACTACATCACGATATTGTTGATTCCGTTTGGGAATATTAGACATGTCTCGTAATTGCAAGAATTGGGAAAATTCCCAACTGCAAGATTCTTGTTCCTTTCCATAAATTTTTAATTCTGGTTGGGAATATAAGACATGTTTCGTAATTGCAAGAATCTGGAAAATTCCCAACTGCAAGATTCTTGTTACTTTCCTGAAATTTTTAATTCCGGTTGGGAATCTTAGACGCATATCTACTTGTCTCGTAATTGCAAGAATCGGGAAAATTCCTAACTGCAAGATTCTTGTTTGTTTCTGAAATTTTTGATTCCGTTTAAGAATATTAGACATGTTTCGTAAATGCAAGAATCGAAAAAATTTGTAACTGCAAGATTCCTGTTGCTTTTCTGAAAATTTTGATTCCGTTTGGGAATATTAGACATGTTTGTCTCGTAATTGCAAGAATCGGGAAAATTCCTAACTGCAAGATTCTTGTTCGTTTCTAAAATTTTTTTCTCCGTATCTTTTTGTCTCGTAATTGCAAGATTCGGGAAAATTCCTAACTGCAAGATTCTTGTTCTTTTCTGAAAATTTTGATTCCGTTTTGGAATATTAGACATATTTGTCTTGTAATTGCAAGAATCGAAAAAATTTGTAACTGCAAGATTCTCGTTCGTTTCTAAAATTTTTTTCTCCATATCTTCTTGTCTCGTAATTGCAAGATTAGGGAAAATTTCCAACTGCAAGATTCTTGTTGCTTTTCTGAAATTTTTGATTCTGTTTGAGAATATTAGACATGTCTCATAAATGCAAGAATCGGAAAGATTCCCAACTGCAAGATTCTTGTTCGTGTCTGTAATTTTTAATTCCATTTGGGAATATTAGTAATTCAATAAATCTCGTAATTACAAGAATCGTCAAAATTTCTAATTGCAAGATTCTTGTTGCGTTTTTAAAATTGTCGTGAAAATTCGTAACTGCATGATTCTCGTTTCCATCCGAATTAACGACGAGAGAATCTTGCAATTACGAGACCCTGTGAAATAGTCGATGATGATTTGAGCGTCATGGCCTTAATTGCATCAATCTCGATGGTTTGTGCGGCTCTTTTCATCCTTTCTGTTCGACAGGGAGTTAAAACGAGCAAAAGAAAAAAAAACACAAAGGCAAATATGAATAAAGAAACAAATTGAAACAAGGGAGTCTTTTCATTAATCAACGATTAAAAGGTTTCTACTCTGACTTTATGAATTATTATGATTCTACATCTCATGACATCGCCATCACTCACAATCCAATGTGTAAGTATCTTCAAGTTGCTTGGCGGACGTGTTTACATTTATCACCGTCATCTTTTCAGCGCACTTGATTTATTTCCGCGCATTATCATCCTGGCACTTTGACATTTTGTTTAAATGGATAAGAGCGGTTAACGTCTCGCCCAAAGGTTGCGTATTTTCAAATTAAAATTATATACAATTTTCAAAAAGAGATCTCAAAAAAGTCCTTTTCAATTTCATTTATCGAATTTTAGTTTATTTTTGTAATATTATTTTAAGACACATTACATCAAGACCTAATATAGTACCCGGTGATAAAATATAAAATATTCATAAAACGAAAATGTAAATCTGAACGATTTTCTTTAAACTGAAAAATTAACACGTGACATTAGAAAATTTAAACGAGTTTCAATTGGGACAGTAAAAATATCTTCTGAGAAAGTATGTGTGAAATATTTTCCCAATAAGGATTCGAAAATAGGAACAATTACATTCTTATACATAGCATATTTGATAAATCTCTTTTATTTTTATCAGAGTCTGGTATATGATAAGCGTTTTAATATTGCAATCATTGTGCTGAAAAGATAAATGAATTTAGGTCACTAAAAATTGGATAATGTATAACACATGCAATAGATCATTTATAAAGCTTTATCATTCAGTGAATTATTAGAATTCTAGATTAGTGTTATGAAAATATATAGTATCATGTGTCCTTTTAGATTGACGTCGTCTGGGTCAGCAGTGATTTGACATTTGGGGTTTTTAATTTTTCATCAGTTCACCGAGATTATAATATAGTTACAAATAGAGCATGAAGGTGTTCGCGTTCAGACATATATTAAATTTTATGTTTATACGTTAAGTTATATAGACATTGATCTATATCAATATTAAATTTTTCAAAATGTTCCCTTCTCCATTCATCAGTTTTTGGTCCTGCTATTCATAAACATATTCCTTTTGATTAGTGTGTGACTTACAGTGATGATGACTTATACAGATTCACTATATGCTAAGAAAGTTATCTCAATTCGTCAATAATAATAATCATTTCAATAATCATCAAGATTATGATTGACGTTTGGTCTTACTGTATAATTAAAAAAGAAATGAAGCTTAATCTCTATTTGACGTATATCAAATTTATGCGAATATATATTTAAACGTGCTTCACAAACTTGTTATGCCGATTCTCCGATAAATCAGCCGACAATAATCATAAACGTAAATTACATTGGACCAATATAAAGCCTTTTCCTGTGCGCCGCTGTGATGATTAAAGCTAATCAAAAATTTATTATAATTGTCATTATATATGCGCTCATAAGTTTAAACATTGAGGCTGATAAAAGGAAAGAATTTATGTGTCAATCATTTCTGCGCGATAAATAGTTAAAATTTTAGGAAAATTTTTACTCATCGACAGCGCATATTGGAAAATTTAACCTACAGGAAATCTCAGATTTCTATGTCTCTCTGCAATATTTATTACAATTAATAATATAATTTCCTGATGAAACAAATTTATCCCACATGTAATAATCAGATATTACCCTAAATATATATATATATCAATCCATGATAATTAATTTTCGCAAAGTGATAAAAAGACTACTCTTCATAATTTTATTATTCTACATTTTTATAATTTAATTTGCAATGAGATTACAGGAAGAACAATTATTTGGAATTGATATTCGATATATGTCTGAGCAGAAATGATCTAAATTAATTTAGAACCAAAGATTTACCTAGAATCATGATCCAAATTAATTTGGAACCAGAGGATGATCTAGAATCATGATCTAAATTAATTTAGAACCAAAGATCTGCCTAGAATCATGATCCAAATTAATTTGGAACATGAGGATGATCTAGAATCATGTTCTAAATTAATTTGGAACCAAAGATCTGCGTAGAGTCTGATCCAAATTAATTTGGAACCAGAGGATGATCTAGAATCATGATCAAAATTAATTTGGAACCAAATATCTGCCTAGAATCATGATCCAAATGAATTTAGAACCGGAGGACAATCTAGAATCATGATCTAAATTAATTTAGAACCAAAGATTTACCTAGAATCATGATCAAAATTAATTTGGAACCAGAGGATGATCTAGAATCATGATCTAAATATATTTAGAACCAAAGATCTGCCTAGAATCATG
>JUFY01019500.1:0-24847 GCA_001855655.1 Leptopilina clavipes | reverse complement strand
GACGTTTGCAAGGTAAATAAATCAGGAATCCTCCAATTTTCCTCGACCTTCAACGTCAAATATATAGTCTTAATAATGATAAAAACAAATACAGGATTACGTTCAATATTGTGGTCAGTCTGTAACAATAAAAGATTTTATTTGATCCTTTTTCTTTTATCGATTCTCTCACTCTATTTGATTTTATTTGATCCTTTTTCTTTTATCGATTTTCTCACTCTATTATTTATTATAGAATTTTGAAGAATTAAAAAAATAAAAGGGAAATAATACCGCAACTTTTTTGGTTTAACTTTTCAAACTATAGTTGTACTTTTTTGGGGGGTAAAAATTTTATTCAATAATATTTTATAATTGAATTGAAGTTGACTAAAAAATTCATATTGAGGAAAAGGATTGGATTCAATTGTGTATTATGGGCACATTGGATAGCCGATGGTTAAGTTTTCGTAAGCGGATCAAGCAGTTTCCTGAAATCCTTCTCGAATTGTGTATATATCTATATATTTCGCTCCGTTAATCCCTTGCTAAACAACAAATATATACCCGCTTTTCGAGCATATAACGTGTATTAAGCTTGGAGTTAATTGTCTAATTTTCTAACCAAATAGAAATTATAGACCTTAACTCACTTCACATGTTTCATTTTTTAAGTGTAACGTGAAATTAATAACATTCTTGATGTGCAATTAATATTGTATTATTTTTATTACATATTTATTATTTGTTTATAATTTATCGTCACTAAAAGAAAATATGTTTATTTGTTGCAGGTACGTTACGATTCATCATTTGGCTACCTGGTAAAGTGATATTTGAATAATTTTTTTTAACAATTGCATGTTTCTGATAAGAATTACAAATAATATGTTAGGGGAGTATTATTTAATTTGTGGGGATTATTTTAACTCGCTTTTAATTAATTAACATTTAATTTGACATCTTGATAAGGAGGAATATTTTATTTTGAGGGCGTATAACGTGAAGTGTGTCGAATAAAATAATGACGTTAAAGAAAAAAAAGTAGATAATAAAGATTTTATAAGCACAAGTTGCTGCTATTAATAATAGTAAAAGGAACATGACATAAATTTTGACAAGCAGCTTATCACAAACATTGATAATCATAATCCAATGAGTAGTGAGCTTTCATTATGTTGCCGCAGGAAAAGTTAATCGTTAAAATTACTTCCCTTTAGGTTTCCTTTTTATTACATAATGCAGGGCAATTTTAAGCTCGAGGAAAAAAAGGGTGTTTTACACTCGTATTATTATTTTTTTCAAACTTCGTTTTCTTGAGATTAATATACATCCTATAGAGTTTGTATAAAATCTTGACATAGACTGATGTTCATTCTTCTATTTTGTTTTTTTCAATGCTTTTTTTCATGTTCCACAAATCCTCAGAAAATGATATAAAATTAATTTTTCCTGGGATTTTGTGATTAAACTAAATTTTCTTTTCTTAATTTATGAAAAAAAATTGAAATGTTTAATTTTTTATTTTTACATATGTCGAATCTTTCAAAAATTTTCTCAAAGAAAGTATTGGGGCTTTTTTTTTATCATCTTGGATATTGAATGTAGGATTTTAGTGATTTTTTTCCACATTTATGACTTTTTCCACTCGGATCGCGGTGTTATCATCAGATTTAACATTGCTCTGATTGATGCGAATCGAGTTTTCGTTGAAATTGATTTGAGAAACTGGCGACACAGTTGAATGCTCCTTTACTGTCGTATACGCCTGTTTCGAATTTTTCAATTTCCGTTTGACGTAATGAAATCTGGATTCGGTATATCGTTGGACGAAATAGATTATAATTGAAGGACGTTTATAAGATTAAAAGAACTTTTGTTGAAAAAAAAAAAAATAATTGCAAGAAAAAATTTTCTTTTCTTTTTCTCTTTTATTTTTCTTGTCAAATGGTACTTGTTAGATGAGAACTAAGACATATAATTTTAGTACGAACAAATATATATCTATATATATAAAATTTGGAGAATCCTAAGCTGAATTTGTACCACTTTGAGCTTATGCTTCCTATTACTCAGACTTATTTTCTAAGAGGATATTTGCATTGTGATGTGATAAATGTTATCACAGCTATTCGAAGTTTCAACTATTGTCAGAGATATTCTTTCGAGGGAAATTTATTTCACTTTTATGAAATTACATGTCTGTATTATTTTTCTGAAATATTTTGTTTGAGATGTTTGATACTTGAGTAGGGATTTTTTTTTGTAAAATTCGGGATTGCCACAAGTAGCAGGGAAATCAAGGAAATATCGGGAAATTTTATTAATAGTACAGGAAAAATATCAAATATCTGCAATTGTTTTGTCTGACTAAGATTAATTTTTACTACTGTTACTCCTCTAATTATGATAAAAGGATTTCCAAGTGTTTTGTCTGACTATAATTGACTCATACTACTGACAGTGTATTACAAGAATTTGAAAGGATTTTGTTTGACTAAAATTAATTTATACTACTGACTTTATACTACTACAGTCAATTACAAGAAATCGACAGGACTATGTCTGACTAAAGTTGACTTGTACTACTGACAGTGAATTACAAGAATTTGAAAGGATTTTGTCTGACCAAAATTGATTTATACTACTGCCAGTAAGTTATAATAATTTTAATCGATTTTGTCTGACCAAAATTGATTTATACTACTGACAGTAAATTACAAGAATTTTAATGGATTTTGTCTGACTAAAATTAACTCATACTACTGACAGTGAATTACAAGAATTTGAAAGGATTTTGTCTGACCAAAATTGATTTATACTACTGACAGTAAATTACAAGAAAAATAGTCAGGATTATGTCTGACCAAAATTGATTTATACTACTTAGAGTGAATTACAATATTTGGGAATAGTTTTGTCTGACTAAAATTGACTCATACTACTGACAGTATTTACAAGAATTTGGAAGTATTTTGTCTGACCAAAATTGATTTATACTACTGCGAGTAAATTAGAAAAATTTTTAAAATATTTTTTCTGACTATAATTGACTTATACTACTGAGATTAAATTACCAGAATTCGGAAGTATTCTGCCTGACTGAATTGACTTATACTACTGAGAATAAAGTAAAAAATTTCAGAATAGTTTTCTAACTAAAATTGATTTGATTTTCACACTAAAATGATTTAGGAATCGATTGACATGATACAATGAGTCATTCAGTTTTCATTCATTTCGTTGGAAGAGCGAGGGATAGATAAATCGTATTTTCAAAATGGCGGAACTTGTGTAAGAGTGAGAGAGAGAGAGAGGGGGAACTCGAGCTGCACTGGTGGCTTATCAATATGGATGTGTTTAACTTGCTGCATAATATAGAATCCTGGGCAACATTCCTTTCCCCCCTGGCATATTGAAGTAATCATTACTTCGTAGGTACTCCTCTGTTCGGAAACTCGGTTAACTCGAATCACCACTTCATAATCTAATTGAAAGAATCCTCTTTTACGTCTCTCCATTTTACTTGCTTTTCAATAATCTTGTTTCCCGTTTCTTTTTCAAGAAAAGAGAAAAAGTAGCAAATTCTACAGCTTAATTTTCTCTTCTTTTTATTCCTCACGCTGTATTTAGGTATCACTTGACTTTCTTTTGTTCTACAGAAAATTCATTTTTGTCACACGAACATGAACTCGTGTGTAGGTTACCGTGACTCTAAAGAATCTTTGCATTTTCTTTCTTTCTCTTTTTTTTTTTAATAAAATAAGAATCTTTGAAAAATATTCCCTCTGATGTTCTTAAGACAGATTTGAATCTGTGCTTTTAACTTCCTTTTTTGACTCTCTTGAAAAATTTTTTAAAAGTTTTAAACTTTCTTGTAATCAGGAAACTAGGATTTTTTTTCTCGTTTTTAATGAGTCTTGAAAAGTTATAAACATTTGAGAATTTTAGTTTCATTGAGTATACTTCAGTTAAATAATTATGGATGGATGAAATTATTTCTTTTCATCGTTGATGATAATGATAGTTTATTATTGTAAACAATAGTAACAATTTGTCTATTCGCATTGAAATTCTGTCGATGACGTGCTCTCAATCTTCTACTGTGATTGCAGAGGCTTCTATTATATATGAAATTGTTAATAGTGGAGAGAGATATATTTGCATCAAATTAGAAATTGAGAATTTTCCTTTAAAAAAAATGACTTAGCTTTCATTCAATTATTCGAATTTTAAATTGATAGTTGAATTTTTTTTATTTATTAATTTCTGAAATTAAATTCAAAAGATAATTCTATTTAATTAATTTAGTTATTAATTAATTATTATCGCAGTGATATTCATAGTAGTTAACATAAAGAAATGTTATTAAATGACATTTTTCTCAAAGTAAAATCTTTATAAATAGACAAAGATACTGTCACTCTTTTCAAGAATTGTAATCGAAAGATAAAAGATACACATTATAAATGAAAGAGCTGAACTTTGTCCTTTGCCTTTTCTCTTAAATTCAACCTTCTGCTTCAAATTCTTTTCACTTCTACAATAGCCAAAGAATTTTTAAATGGAAAACTTTATAAATATTATATCAAAATTTTACACAGGGCTTTCTATTATTATTGGTTAATCAGTAAACAAACTTTCTATTAGGTACTATAGGATTATTCATAAGTGAATGTAGGTGAACTTTTCTTTTTAACTCCAAACTGTGCTGCAAAGTTTGACTTTTAAAAAACAGTGTCAATAAACAATATTGACACTCCTTTAAAAAAAATTTTTTTTTAGGAAGTTTATACAATAAAAAAATATTTCGAAATAACTCGTAAAATTAATTTTAATTTAAAAAGGTGTTCAAAAATACTGGGTATAATTATAAGTTATGATCCTTTTTTTTAATAACAAGTAGTTTGAAGCAGTTGAAAATAATTTAGATGATTTTTTAAGTATACGCATAGATCATAAAAATAAGTAATAGCTTCAGGGTAATCCTCAAGGTGCTTATAACTTTGTTATTAGCCAATACTCTGAAAATTTTATAGAATTTACTCAAATTATATATCTTTATTATAAGTTTAAAGGATAGTAAAAAAAGAATACAATTTACTATCGCACTAAATACATCACAATAATTTTCGTATTACTTGCTTTTATTCTAAAATGAAAACACTAATAATGAATCAGAAAAAATGATTTATTATTCCTATATGGTACCAATATATAAATAAAGTGTGAACAATTCTTAAAATTGGATATAAAAAAATTTTTATATTAATTTACAAAAAAAAAAATCTTTAATTGAAAAGAAAAGTGGTTTCAACGTTTAAGTAATAATAATTCCAGGAAAAAAGATATCTAGTTTGTTTAGTCAATATTCAAGGACGTTGAATATTTATGTTGGGGAAATATGTTGCCGGATATGAAATTAAAATCAAAACCTTAGAGAATGCGAGAGTCCAGGAAGTTGAAGGGTTATAGACTCAAGGTCAGTTTGGTAAACCAAAGGTACTTGTTTTCGCCTCCGGATATTCCCTGTGGAGAGTGACAGAGTGGATACTCTGCAAATCCAATACGAGCGAATGTCCTCGAGGATGGTGCAAAGGGTCCTAAAAGTGGATCATGTAAAGTAGCCACTTTTCTGCGCACTCGATCATTCAAGCGCAATCTTCGTATCTCCTTTTTTGATTTCATCATACAACAACAATTTTATTTCTTTTTGAGAATGCAATTTCCTGTCAAAATTTTCATTTTTCTCAATCGCGGAATCTTTCCTATTTCGAAATGTGTCCATAGCATATTATGTTTATTTACATTAACTTTTAAATTAAACAACAATTTGAAATCAGATGGCGAAAAATCAAATCACATTTCTCGTTCAGTGGCGTATCGCACACTGGGAAATTTTTCGATAACTTTAAATTTTGCTGGGTATCAAGTTTAATCGCCTTTAAGTAAAAACGTTTTATTACAAACGTTTTCAAGAGATGCGAATCCTTTCCAATTCAAAGCCCTGGAAATTGGGAATTCTTTCAAATCGAAAATTCAATTTACACTATTCCTTGGAAATTCAATTCCTGGTTGTATTCAAGCTGTAAGATTTAGTTAAATACGAGTTTTTTCTTCTTTTTCTTCTTTAGTTAACAGACAAGGTTAAATATAAATAATTCTCGCATCTCTTCCTTGAATTTTTTAATAGGACAAAAACTTTTCTATTTCCTCTGGAGAATTTACTTTTTTATTTTGACTAAATGTTTAACAGGCACATCTTTTGCTTTGTCATGCAGAATTCTTTTATTGAGGTACAAGTTTTTTTTAATATGGGTAGTTCATATCCTAGAAGAGCGTTTCCACTAAATTTCTTTTTGTATGCCTGAAGATAAGTCGTGTTAACCTTCATTTTGTTTTGTTTTTTTTATTTTCTCGTTTGTTAAACTTTCAGTACCGCATATAGCTCAAGGCAAGAGTGTCACCTTAATATACGAAATTTTTCTTTTGTAAAATGAAAAAGATTTTTTTTGTTTTTATTTTGAAAAATACATTTTTTATAGTTGAAATACAATTGTGTGTGGAAAATTATAAAATTAATAATCTATTTTCGATTCATGAATATTGTTTCCTTTTTGGAATTATATGGAACATTTGTTCTTGTTGAATTTGAATTTTTTTTTTCTTTCGTTTAAACTTTGTAGATTTCCTTTTTCGTTTATGTCATGCACAAATTGAATTGACGTTGAAATATATTTCATCTTTTTTAGAAAAATTACTATGCGCCACTGTGCTGCGACATATTTTTTGGAGCAGTGACAGTTGTGATTTTCTGCTCTTTCGATGAAATGGAATTCTTTAGGGATTTTGAAATTTTTACTGTATAAGTCCATATAGAAGTCAAAATGACAGGTTAGAAATGCAAACTTCGTTTTGATATAAGATTTCCGCAATGAGCATCATTTCCAGACGGGATCGATACTTATTGGATTATCACGTCGGATATATGGAACTCGATAGTTTGACCTCAAATCGTTTACCAACCACCTACTGTTGGTTACCCTGAATTATTGGGCGGAAATCAAAAAACTGAATTATTCGACTGTTTTTTACAAATATTTCTGGTAAAATTTTTGCAGAGTATGTAGATAAATTTATCTCTCTAAATCTAAATTGGTATTGGTAAATCTAATTGGTAAATTGGTAATAAACTAATTTCCTTTTTGCTTTTAAATTAGTTAAATTTGACTAGTAAATAGTAAACAAAATTTATTCCACTAATTTATTAATAAATTTCAACTAATTCAGATTTAGAGAGTAAATTTTAAATAATAAATAAGGTATAGTAATATGTAAATAAATAACAATAATTAGTAATTAAAACGAAATTTTATGTACATAATAATAGCTACATAAAAAGTCAATTGTTTTTTTAACTTTGTGGCCTCTGGATTTATTAACACTATATAACTTGAATGAATATTTAATTTTTAATTTGCACTTTAAAAAAAACTGTTTGTTTATTCTTGAAAAGTTTTATTAAAAAAAAAAGTTTGCTTTTTTTGAAGAATTAAAATAAAGAGTGACTATCTTAAATGTTGTTTAAGTTCTTAATTAAGCTTAAGAAACTTTAATTTTTGAAAAAGTAAGAATTGGAGGAAATAATTTTTTTCTACATTATAAATTTTTTATGAATAAATAAACAATTTGAATTAAATTACGTATGTGCTTGCTTATTGATCTTTAAAATTATGCTTCAGTGATTATTCATTAAATTCCAAAAGTTACGTTAAAATTTTGCAAAATATGTACTGCATAAAATTATTAATAACTAAGCATGGAATAATTAAAGAGTGTAACAGTTATAAATATTCTTTTATTGTGATATTTATGCAGGATTTTAAAATAATTTTCCACAATAATATTAAAAAATTATAGTAGAGAATAAAAGCAGGAAAGATAAAATGAAATTTTTATTTAAGTTTTAATATCATATTTGCATGGAATTATTAAATTATTAAAATACTGTGATTTCGAATGACTAATTATTAACTATTTGTTGATTATACTAAAACTTTTAAATGATTTAATTTCAATTTAGTAATAGTGACGATGATAATAATTATAATTATAATATTATTTTACTATTATATTCATATAATAATAATTATTATTAATAATTATTATTTAATTGCATAATTATTATTATTTAATAATAATTATTATTAATAATTATTATTTAATTAATTAATTAATTATTATTAATAATAATTATTTAAATCTACTTTGTGTAACATTTGAATAAATTGGAAATAAAATACTTTAAATTTATAAAATTTAGGATATTTTGACGGTAGAGTTAATTTTTTTTTTACAAAAAAAAACAGTTTAATTGTTATTTAGTTTTGATTACAAGTCTCGCATTTGAATACTGTTAAGGGCGTATCAGTGTGACACATTGGCATTTGCCAAATACGCGGTAAACCTCCCTTATAGTAAACTTGAAACAATTCGCAAGTTTCCCCGATTCATTTGAAATGCACAAAATCTTACGCTCAGTAAATCTATTACCAGTATAGAAACTTGGCATCTGTCACCTCTCGTAGCTTCACATGCAGAAAGCAAAATAGATTGGATCCTCGTAAGGCGACAATAGTAGAATGAGAATCCGTTTATGTAGACGTAGACGATTATGTACCGTCTGGTAACTTGACGCCAGAAACATTCTATTCGCTCAAGGCAAATAGACAGAACTGTATGAATATGTATATGTGTATTTGTATATATGTTTGAATCTTTCGACAAACACACACACACACACATTTTGCACCTTCACAACAGGAAAGATTAGTTATTAGCTTTCAACAGCTGCAAATATTGTTCAGAATTTCCTGCTAGAGAAAATAAGTGCGTTTTTATTCAGTGTGAAAAGGTAAAATTTAAAATAAAATAAAATAAAATAAAACAAAACGTTTTATTTTAAGGTGCAATATTTATGTGAAATTTAGTGAATAGAAAATAATGATCTGGCTAAAACTGATTTTCACTGCTACGATTGAAATTCTAGCTTAAAGAAATTATAAAGTAACTTTTACTATTTCTGTGTACAAACAATAAACTTTTGTCCGACTGAAATTGTTTCTCACTAGGTACTGTAACAAAAATATTGCACGTGATTTTGAATTATTCGTCTATCTAAAATTGACAATTATGCCTGACTGAATACTGACCTGTACTACTGAGACGACAATTTCTAGTTATGTCTGACTAAATACTGACCTATACTACTGAGACGAGAATTGCAAGTTATTATGTCTGACTAAATACTGACTTTTACTACTTATATTTAAAATTGACCGTTTTATCTGTGACTTTGAAACGAAACTGAGAGAAAATTTTCAAATATTTCAATTATCATGTCTGACTAAAGACTGACTTATACTACTGATACTTTAGCCAATCATTGTCGATTTTCTGAAATGATTTCTTTTATTAATTGTAAGAATTTACAATTCATGATAGTTACTAATTACTATTCACAGGAGTTAATAATTAAAAGAGCCGAAAAAGAAATAGACAATACAAATTCTTATCGTTCTCTACGCGTTTCTCTTCATTTAACTTGAAACAAAGAGAAAATTTACCTTGGGGCACAAGACCCGGAGAAAAAAACTTCTCCTTGATGAAAGCTTCTGTTACATTTATTCTGACCTCCTTTTTTCTCTTGTGTGTTTTGTTGTCAACTGTGTCTTCTGTTGCAGTTTTCATTTTCTCGATTTTCAAAAAAAAAAAAAAAAATGTTTTTTTTAAACTCGTTTTGTATGGTTTTTTTTTAGGAATGATTACATTTTTTTTATATAAAAACATTTTTTTCCAATAATTTCAATTTTTTTCAATTTGCACATATATAAAATGAGTAATATTTTTAAAATTGAAATAGTGAAAAAATGAGTTTAAAATGTAAAAGTAATGGGTGAATGTTGTTTAACAATATTTCGAAATATTTTAAATACAAATGAATGCTTTTTTTTGTTGAAAATTTTAACTTTATAGCCTGCATTACACACCGACATATTTTATTTTTAAAACATCTGCGTTTTATTTTAATAAAAGAACATGCAGATATGGATTTGTCGTAAAATCCGCAAGCTCAGACCGCGTCTACATTTCAAAAAGCTTCTAAAATGAAAGTAGGTCGAACGTGTTCTTTCGCACTTTTTTTTTTAGAAAAAAATAGAAAAATTACCTCATCTATCGTTTCCGTTTTTTCACTAACACATTTTCATTTCTTTCTTATAATTGTAGATTCAGGGAAAATTGTGAAACATTAATATAAAGATGCATCGCTCTTATTTTAATATACAAATTTGGAATATGCTGAAAATAAATCAAAAATAAGGGCGTTGCATTTTATTAAATATTTTAGTCTTTTGTGAATTATTTTCATTGTAAGGACATGGAACATAAATAAGTTCTCTTGGTTTGTGTTGAATGTAGAAGACAATTTTATAATCATTAATTAATTACCATAGATAATTTTTATTAATTAATTTTTTTCTCTTTTCCGCCAGGATAGAAATATGATGAAATTATTTTGTCAGTATTATTTTTCAAGTACTTTGCTCTAAATATGGGTTAGCAAAATAGGATTATTGACAGACGTAGCATATTTAAAAAAAAAAATATTGAGTTGTATACAAAAAGTAAATATTGAATTGTATACCCAGTTACTTACAGAGGCAGTGTGTTTATATAAAAGGGAAGATATTAAAAGCATTTACTTTTCATTAGGAATCAAAAAGATTTTTGTAGATTGAGAGGGGAACATTCATAGAATATAATTTTTATCCTACTTTTTAGAATAATAATTTTTATTTTCGTAAATTGACGCTTTTACGAAAATTCATCCTTTTCGTATATTTTTAAATAAAAGTAAAAAAAAAATTTACTATTTTCAAACGTAACTAAATTTAATTTTTAATCCTCCTCACTGTCAAATAAAATAATTTTTATTCTAAATTCTCTTAATTTACAAATTTGAAATTTTCTACTTTCCACTAGCAAATTTTTTTTCTAGTGCCAATAGGAGATGTTTTCCAGAATATAAATATATAACAAAGTAAAAGAAAATCACTGAAAGAGTTCTGTCTTTAAAATTTAAATTTAAAGGAAAGGTCTTTTTTTTCTTACGAAGGAGCAATTCCTAGACACTTCGTTCTCGATTTAGTGTGATAGGTCGACAGAAAATTTATGACATTCCATTTTATACGTGACGTCTAGCGTGCGTCCATCACAGAACAATGCAGTAAATCCGTTTAAGTACCGAATAATGTATTTTCGCATAAGTGACATATATATATTTAGAGAGTTGTATAATATAATACCAACTGTTTTGAAAATGTAGATACATACAGTGTATTTATGTTAAAACTATATAATATCAACACAAGAGAGGGAGAGTTTGAAAATGAACCCTTGCAATATTATCCTTTATGTCGCATCGTATTCTAGAAACGTTTTCAGCAAGTAAATTTCCCAAGAACACACGTATCACAGTTCTAACCTTTCCCCAATTCCTTAGAGACGTCTGACAGAATAAAATGTCGAAATGTCTTTCACGTGAGTCCTCTGGTATAGTAGTCGGTATTCTCAAAACTCTAAGAGAGCATCCTCTGTGTAATCTAGCAGGTTATTTCCCTCGACTCCCGAAAAAAAGGGGAAAGGCTTCAAATTTCAATGTATTTTGCGTTTGGTAAATATTTGTCCAAGTGAAAAGGAAACTTTTTTAGAGTCGCGCATATTTCTCTATAAATTACAAAAGATAAATTGTACTTTATGGTAAAAATGAAATTGAAAGGGAACAGTAAATGTTATAAAGACGCATTTTTTATTATTAACCAGCAAAATTAATTAATTGAATGTTGTATTTTAAATGATAATAAATTTATCATTTAAATTAAATAATTAATTATTGATTATTGATTATTGATTATAATCAATATTAATTAATATTTACATTTAATAGCTAATAATTACTTCATTAATTTTGTACTTTTATTGATTATAATCAATATTACTTAATATTTACATATAGTAGCTATTAATTACTTGATTAATTTTGTACTTTTATTGATTATAATCAATATTAATTAATATTTACATTTAGTAGCTATTAATTACTTGATTAATTTTGTACTTTTATTGATTATAATCAATATTAATTAATATTTACATTTAGTAGGTATTAATTACTTCATTAATTTTGTACTTTTTAATACGATTAATATTATTCACGTTTTGTTTTCACATTAATTGATGTTTGTTTTTCATTAAAAAGTTAGTGGCTGCACTTTCTCTAGATTGAACATATCTAAACTTTCGAAAGCAATTTGTAACAAAAATGACAAACGTTTTTGGACATTGTGTGTGTGAAAACTTCTTGTTTCATTTAGACACTTCCAATATATATGTCAGGTTGCCTATAAGCCTTTGTGAAAGAATTCAACTTGATCCTATTAATTACGAGAGAGGGGAATGGGAATCACTCTAAGTTTTTGAGTATAAAGGTGAAGTTAAAATTTCATTGATAATATGTCCTTTATGACGCGGACAGAGTACCTGATGTAATTAAGGTACGAGCCTGGAATGCAGGTAACAAAATCTGTAACATGAGCTTTTCCATGAACCTGCGCTTTCCAGACATACACACACACACACACGACGCAACAAATTCCTAGTGGGACACACACAAAAGCCCCCTCACGTTTCGGCGTAAAAGCTGGAAACACTAAAAGCCTCGAGTCTCGTCAACTCGCTCTCGAAACACGTATACACACGCTTAGATTTTCTATACAAAGTTTTTAGTGTCTATGTTAATAGACCAGCTCGAGATTTTCAATGATCACAGATCGATGTCACCAATTCACATCACGGACGGAAAAAAAAGAAAAAGTATCATTCACTTGCAGTTTTTTCACCCATTTTTCTTTTTTGTTTTTCCCCTGTTTCTCTATTCTCATTTTCATACTTTCTCTCTCTCTCTCTCTCTCTCTGCAGGATTAACGCTTGAAAATACAAAACTACATGCAAATGAGTATTTTTAATTTTAAATGATTTCTGAAAAATTAAAAATTCAAAAACAACACTTTTTTAACTTTTTAATTTTAAAAAAAGCCAAATTATTCATTATATTAAAAATTTATTTTAGCGAATTTTTCAAAACATCAATTTTGCAAAATATTATTGCAAAACATGTTTTAAAAAGTCGACTTTGCAAAATTTGTCCTGGGAAAATTTACTCATTCGCAAAACAATAAAAATTTGAAACAAAAAAATGATTGAAAAAAATAATACTTGTAAAAAGTAGCAAAAAAATTTTTTTTATTTGATAAATTAAGGTTGGAATTATTTTGAACCCAAATATAGTAAAAAGTTGTGTGAAGTGTAATTTTTCCAGAAATTTAAAAGCACTGAATTTTAATACTGTTGGGAATTAAAATACGTCTAAACTTTAAAGCGTCCTGGAATCAAATAAAACAAAAGTTTTTTTTTAAATTGCTGTCTTGAAAGATTAATATTCTTTTGATTTGACAATGACTTTTGTTTTTTTATCAACTAGTTTGCAGAATTTCTGTTTGGTTGTTAGTAAAAAATGCTTTTGTGTTAGAAAGCTGTTTTCTTCGAAAGTATTATAAAAAATACAAACAATTATTTAAAATTTCACATTTTTATCCTGTATTATTTTTTTATAAAACTATAATATACATGTTTCGGTAATTTCTATTCCTTACTACAGTTTATAATTTATATAAAATTTAATAATTTCCTTATATGGAAAATTTAATAATTTCCTTATATGAAAAATTTAATGAATTATCAGGTCTACATTTATTATTCATCTAATTATAAATATTTCTCTTTTGTCTATTTTCAATAAATAATTTCCAATTCTGATGTAAAAGCCACGTTTTCATAAGCCGAAATTATTAATTTTCTCAAAATAATTCATATTATAAAAATTATAAATTATTTTAATTTATTTTTAAAAAATAAATAAAACTTTCCCTTTCCCATTTTTCTTTTTATAAAAAAAACCCAATTTTTAAGCAAAATTTATACCTTACTTATGATTATTCAAAATTATCATTGTTGGAACCTTTTGTTTGAGAGAACTGAAAATTCTCTTATTTAGAGTTCCTATTGTTTTATTTATACACACAGTAAAAGGGAAATAGTGAAATATAAAATTAAAACCATGAGTTTTTTTCTTTAAATAATAGATGAGAATAATTACACAATTTACATGAATTTGACATAAATTAAAATCTAAATTTTAAATTGTTTCGAATTGATTGAAATTTAATTACTATTTCTCAATTTTCCTTCATAATGTTTTTAAAAACTCGTTATATCATAAACAATGAGAATTAATTATTATAATTCTCGACTATAAATTTAACCTGTATGTACATTAAATGATTCAAGTTTTGGAATTTATGATCCACCTAATTTGAGATTAATTTATGATCATTACTGTATGTGTGATTAAAGTTTTATCAAAACTTGCAAATGTGATATTAGGTATATATTTATTAGAAACTTTACTCTCTAAATTTGAATGAGTAAAAATTTTAACTAATTTGAATTAGTGACTCACTTTTTACTTTCGAATTAGTTAAATTTTACTAATAAATAGTAAAAAAAATATTTTCTACTAATTTATTAGTAAATTTTAACTAATTCAAAAGCAAAAAGTGAGTCACTAATTCAATAGTAAAAAAATTTTGTCTACTAATTTATTAGTAAATTTTAACTAATTCAAAAGCAAAAAGTGAGTCACTAATTCAAATTAGTTAAAATTCTTACTAATTCACATTTAGAGAGTATATAACGTTTGAAAACAAAGTATATTTAACTGCCGCGCAATTTACAGGAATTTCACGTATGTATATGTTGTTTATTTAATTAAGCGAAGTTTGACAAGCCTTTATTACAGATTTTCGACCGCATTAATACATTATAGTTGAAATACACTCTCGAATGTGTGGGTGTAGATGTAATAAACGCCATATGGACACTAATACAACGCAACAGTCCCTTCTGTTAAAATTTCTGTCTAAATGCAGATTAAATTCGTTCTAGCGAACAATCCTTCTCTCTCTCTCTCTCTTTTCTTTTTTCCTCATCTTAACAACATACATACATATAAACTTTTCACGCTCACATGATTAGTGAACGACAATGTGCTGTATATTTTAATAAACAAAAAAGTGTTCATGGATAAAAATCTTTTCTCAATTAGTGACATTTTGAAAAAGGTTTTTGTTATACATTTACGTGTCGACGACTGAATATTATATATATTTTGCAAGCTCGTGGAATATTCAAGCGGTTTTTTTCCCTCCTTTTTCATCCTTTGACGATAATTTTATTTAACGGGTATAAAAGCGCCTTTTAAATTTTAGTTCCCGCACAATTTTCCAGTTCCAATAATCCACAATTCTTGCAAATGAACTTCATTTTTGAGTCTAATTAGCGATTTTATTTTTATGCTCGTTAATCTATTGAAATTCTCTTTTTACTATTTCGAGAATAGATGAAATGGTAAATATAAAGAATAGTTAATAATGTATAATATTATTAATTCATCGTTGTATAAATAGTTCTTTTTGTAGATTAATGACATGTGCGATAAATGGGTCAGGATACTTATGAAAAGAAGGACACGATAAATACTCCCGTCCTTGAAATTGTGAAATAATCGATAAAATTCAATGTCTGGTCGTAAACCTTTTTTTTTCCCTGTATAAGTTTACGGTCACTTGTATAATTTATTGATTATTGTTATTTGTACAGAATGGTTATTGAAATTCGAAGAAGAATAAATTGAAGTAGGTTAGGGGGCTAAGTGTGCGCAATTTTACAGGGGGCAAGGTAACAAATGATTGCATACGATTATGTGGGAGCAAGGTTATGACCATAAACAAACAAATATAACTTCGTTTTTTTTTTCATTCGATACTTCCGCCTCCTGTATATTCAATAATTTTCTCACACACAAAAAAAAAGGAGAACGACAGTGTGATTTCTATCAATTTAACAATATATTGTGTGTACGAGGAAAAGCAAATGGCTCAAAGTAGAACCTTACAGCTATTCTCCATTCAACTAACTCTCTGTTTTCCATTTCCATATATAACCGTTTCTATTCAAGGTAAAGTTTTAATCGAGAATAATACGAATGTATGACACTAGAGGAAAGTTTGGGGAGGCGCGTGTGTCAGATTATGTCTCCGGTGAAACTTTTCAATGGAGGAATGGGGGGTACATTCGTTTTATTAATAAAACGTCTGTTAGGTCTGTTCCTAATGCTCTCTGACGACAAGAACGAAGACATCTACTTGCGAAATGAGAATGTCAGAACCTCTTCTCTCAAAGCCACATTGAAATTATATTATCTCTTTTCAATATATAAATTAACTCTGACTGCTCCCTCTCGAGTGCATGTTCATTTTATAAATCAGAGAAACTTTGTTGTATGTATATATTTATTTGAGAATATATGCAATTCTTGTAAAAAGTTCATTTCTTAGATTGTTTTCCATTATATAGGTACTTGAAAAAAAAGTTCCATAACCTTTTTCATGTACACAATTATTTTATCAAAACTAGATTCAGAATTGGTTTTTTGAAAAATTGGATAAAAATTACACTGATGGAAAAAATTTATTTGATTCAAATACCTTGGCTACTTGACCCCGTGCAGAAATTGCCCCACTTGCCCCTACTCGAAATAGGGCTTTAGCAAGGATCTAACTAGTTTTCCTAGTTTCTTGCAAGGCCCTTGTTAGAGCCCTATTTTTAATAGGGAAAAGTGGGACAATTTCTGCACGGGACTGGTATTTAAATGAACAATTTGCTTCAAATAGATAAATTTTATTTTTACCAAATAAATCGTATTTGAATGAATATTATTCTATTTGAAAAAAGTAACTTTTAATTGCCTCGAAAATAATAGTTTAACTAATAAATATTTAATAATAGTCAAGTACTTGTCTGAAATTAACTCTCACTATTGATAAAAAAAATTACATTAAATTTCCGATCATAATCATAAATTTTCCGATTACAAGTACTTGTCTGATTATTGACTGACTTATACTACTGAAATCGAAAATTTAAAATTTAGTCTGATTTTTACGGACTGTTACTACTGAGACTAAATAATTATTCTGACTCTTGGAAATTAGTAGAGAAATATCTATACATTGTTTTAATAGTTATAAACAGTGAATTCAATGTTTTTCAATTAATGTTGACAAGAAGGAGGGAAATTTTGAGTTTGGGGAAAAAAAGTTGAGGAAAGGGAAGATTAAACCCATGAGGAGAATTGAGCGTCAATTTAGAAAAGCCTTTAGTCTTCTCGAAGTTGCTCCACTTAATCGAGTGCAGAAGCAATAAGTTTAAGTGGTGCCGTTATATAGGAAAGATAGGTCAGAGCACTATAAAATCAAAGAGGTTTTCGTGCCACCTGCTACTGGTAAAACTAGGCAGTTTACTAAGACCAGTAGACTACTGTCAGTTTCACGAGTTTCCGACCTGTTATCTCGCCACCGACATCGCGGAACGAGTTCCCTTGTCGCCTTTACGTATACGTCATAGCTACATAAAGGTTGTAATGGAACTTTTGCACGCATATATCTATATATATCTATATATTATATATATATATATTCATAAAGATAGTCGACAAAGGTCGACATTGTAGAATTTTCGGAGTCCACCGGAGATGAGATATTGTTACTAAGGAGACAGGTTGCTGTATGAGGCGGTACTGATTCCACACTTGAGTCAGACACACGTCAGACACAGACACTGCTTTTGGTAACATGACCCTTCCGGTCGACATTACTTTTAACCCGATTTTATATATATACCTCTCAAATCAAAATCTGTACGAAATCTTTCCACTCTGTTTCCACTTTTATTTGTTTCCACTCTTCCTATTTTTCGTTTTGGTTCCATTTTTTTTTCATAAACAAATTTCTATTTTTGTTTACATGAAGGAAAATTCTTTTCGGGAAAAATTGATTAAAATATAAAAGAAGAATATTTATAGGAAAAAATTTGTTGTAGGTATGCTAATCAGTGGGAGTTGTAATTTGTCACTGACAGACTAATGAAACCATTGCTCTTTTGCTTATTCGGTCTGGCTTGAGCGTGACCTATTCTACTTCAGTACTCGTCCGATCAGGAACCTTCAACGCTAATAGATTCATCGTACTGGAAATAACGCTCATTGTCATTTCTAAGAGAAAGGAAAACTAGACAATGCTCTATAGAAGGGATCATTTTCTGCTACTTTCATGAAAATTAGAAATTTATCATACTCGTAGCAAATTAGGTTCAACTTCATATTTCATTGGCGAAGAAGAATTTTTTGTTTTAAATCAATTTTTCCCCAATTCTTTTCAAATACAGATAAAAATTAATTTAGGGGCAAAAATTACTCAACGGGGGAAAAAAATCATAGTGATAAATTGAAAAATGTAATTCCTGTGGTATTTGAGTGGAGAAAAGTTAGTTTGAAATGTGTCCTCAGTTGTATAAATGAAGAATTTTATTTCAAGACAATATTTCCGCCAGATCCTTGAGAGATCCGGCTTTCAACGAAAATAATTCTTTTACGTCCCATTAACCTGGGTCCTTCAGAATGAGATAGTGGCAGTTTGGTGCAGAAAGAAAAGGGTAGGTCGAATCGTTCTCTTTTTTCCCTTTTAGTGGTTTCAGATGCGTGCTCCTCTTGGTTGGTAACAGGCCAACGGAAGCTGGTAAAGAGAAACGTCGATGTAACCACTGATGGTGCGATAGCAAACCAGAAACGCAGGTCATCCATCAATCTCGTCACGTGACTTGAGCTAATTTACTCCCATTTTCCCTCTCTTTTACTGACAAAAACGATATTCTAAAATTTTTGAATGTCAGTGCATTTTATATTCATATAATCATATAATCTAAGACGAGAATGCTCTTTAATGCTTAACAATATAATTTTTTTTTTAATTATTAATAATTGCCAAGAAATCGAACAGGTTTTTGTCTGATGAAAATTGATTTATACTACTGCGATTAAATTACGAGAAATTGAAGTATTTTTTTTTACTACAGTTGACTTATACTACTGAGACTAAATTATCAAAATTCGAAAGTATTTTGTCTGACTAAAATTGAATTATAGTACTTATAATGAATTATACAAAATTTCAGAATTATTGTTATCATTATTATTATTATTATCTATAATAATCGTCGTATTTTTTCATTCATTCATTCTGTCCGCAGTTTGAAGTTAGTTTTTTGTATATGCTTTTGTTCAGAACAAATTTCAATGAGATAAAAATTTTTTGATATTTTATTTGATCCAATGTGATCAAATTTTAAATACAAGTAATTGTTAAAATTTATTTATGCTATCTACAAAATTAATTATTGTTTTTTTTATTCTCCAACAATATGTTAAACAATTTTTTTATCAAGCTAACAAGTTCAGAACATATTTCAATGAGATAAAAAATATTTGATATTTCATTTGATCCAATGTTATCAAATTTTTAATACAAGTAATTGTTAAAATTTATTTATGCTGTCCACAAAATTAATTATTGTTTTTTTTTTATTCTCCAACAACATTTTAAACAATTTTTTATCAAGCTAACAAGTTCAGAACATATTTCAAAGAAATAAAAAATATTTGATATTTCATTTGATCCAATGTGATCAAATTTTTAATACAAGTAATTGTTAAAATTTATTTATGCTGTCCACACAATTAATTATTGTTTTATTTTATTCTCCAACAACATTTTAAACAACTTTTTATGTAGCTAACAAGTTCAGAACAAATTTCAATGAGATAAAAATTTTTTGATATTTTATTTGATCCAATGTGATCAAATTTTTAGTATATTTTTAGGCATAAAATTTATTTATACTATCCACAAAATTAGTTACTAATTATTTTGATTCTCTAACATAATTTTCAACAAATTTTAATCAAGCTAACAAATTTAGAGCATATTTCAATAAGATTAAACATTTTTAATATCATTTCAAATGATCCAATGTGATCAAATTATTATTATTAATTGTAATAATCGTGGTATTTATTCTATCTTTTATTCTGTCTGCAGTTTGAAGTTTGTTTTTTGTAAATCCTATTGTGTTTAGTTAATGAATAATTAAATTTTTACTGTTAGAGAGGTATTTATTTGATAGGAGGAAAATTTGAACGAATTTTTCTTTCTCCGTTTTGTTCTTGAAAACGAGATTCTTTTCGTTTATTGTCGAATGAAAATTTTCTTTTCTTTCTTTTTTGTTGCTCTCCCCAGATATGTGAAATTGATTGCAAAAGAATAGTTGAATGTTCATCGGAGTCTCTGATTGCATGCTTGTTGCATCTGCACACACGCAGTGTAAGAAGAGTAATGCATGAGCAGTGTAATTGACACAGAGCGGAGAGAATGAAAGAAAAGATAGAGAGAGAGAGAGAGAGAGAGTGAGAGAGAGGAGTGTATGAAACTTCCAACTGTGAAACTCACCAATATATGCTAACGCTGTTTCAGCATGACCTGCATGTTCAAAACGAGGTCGACTTTGTGCTTTCAAGTTCGCTGTGTTACTTGTCCTTCTCCCTTCAATGTTTTCTTCTCTGTCTCTGATTCTTCCCTTATGCAACCACTTAATATACCAAGCAAACTTTCCTCGATAACTTTCAGTTTATAAACTCAAGTATATATTCTTTTTTCATTTGTTTAACGATTCGCCATTGTCTTTTATCACCAAAACACATATATAGGGAATTGAGTTAATTTCACCCCTTAAAGTGCCTTCACATTTTTTTTTTTAGAGATTTTTTCATCATTTTAATACATATTAAAAAAAGAATATAAAAAATATTCCCAAATTGTTGAAAATAACATTTTTATATTTTTTTTCTTGAGGGAGGAATTATAATTTTCCATTTCTGATACTTTTGACATACTAATGAATTATTTAAATTTTAAACAGTGTAAACTTTTTTTTTCAAAGAAGCGAAAAATAACACAATTTAAAAAAAGAAAGGGGTAAAAACAAGTTTAATCACGTTGATGGGAAAATAATGAAAGGCAAAGTGGAAAACAATAGAAAGCCTTTTAGTTCCTCTTTCTGTTGTGACTTTTGTTATAAAACTTTGCGCTAAAGTTAACTATAGAATCTACCATTCGTGAAACTGTAAAAGCTGAAAAAGTCATTTTTTGTAAAAAGTTTCTATTGAATGTCTATAAAAACCGAACTTGAATATAGTAAACAAATGAAATTTATCTGAAAAGAACTATTTTTAAACTTATTCTATAATAAATAGTTGGTGATTATAAATTAAAATTTAAAAAAAAGCATTTACAAGTTTTTCTCAAATAATTACGTATAAACATTTGGAGAATTTTTTAATATCGTCATTATGTAAATCTTGATAAAAAAATTGATTTATTGTGGTTTTCACCACAGGGGGTGGTGATGTAAACATCTTTAGAAAAGCAACACTTTTTTATGATGTTTCTAGCACGTTGGAAATTTAGATTTGCTATCATGAATAATGATTATTTAAATATATTTAAATTAACTTCACTCAATTTTCAATGTGTTGCTATTAAGGATGATAAAATGTTTACACCACACGTCAAAAATAATCAGATCTTTTGCGGTTGAGTTATGCAATCAAGAGAAAGAGACATTTTTCTTGGTGAAAAACCATTTATTTTCTTCATAAAACACATTTTTTACTAAAAAAAAATATTAATATTCAAACTATTTATTTATTTCAAAAAAAAATAATGTTCCTAAGTCTAAACATGTTTTGCTATAAGAACATTAATATTTCAAATTAAAATATTCAATATTCAACGTCGATTTTTGAAGTATTAGTAAATTACTTTTGTAAATTTTTATTTATGAAAATAATAATTAATGAAATTTAATTAATATTTTTTATTAATTTTTAACTTAATTGATTAATTAATTAATTTTTCCTGCATTTAACAAATTTAAATTAAATTGAATTTTTTAATTAATTAATTAATTAATTAATTAATTAATTAATAATTAAACCTCTATATTAGTTAATTTAATATTTATAGAAAAAAGGAATTGTTGAGTTTCTAAAAAGAAGGATTAATAAAGAAAAATTTTCTAAAATTAGGACTATTATTTTTTAAACATTATTTATTTTCTTAACATAAATATGGAACTCGAATTTTTAGTATTTGATTAACATCAACGTCGGCACGTTTTTGTTTCCACTTACACAAAGGAATATGAGAGAAAAATTCCTATATCACTATTTCAATGATAGCCGTGCACTTTAAACGAAGTGCTCACATTTTGTGTTACATATATATCAACTCATCTATGTGACAAAAAGCTCTGTAATCAGATTTGCATTTTATAAATTTAAAGCGACTCCTTTTTGTATCAAATGTCTTTGAATTTTCAAAAGAAAAAAAAAAATTGGTATTTTATTTGTCATATAATACTTTTTTAAATTAGGAGTTTTTTTTGAATTTTGATTTTATTATAGCATATAAATATGTGAAACAGAATTTTTCCTAAAAATCAAGTTTTTTGTTTGTCTGCAAAACATTTGATTATATTTCCTTTAAAAGTAAATTTTTATCCCAGTTAATAATTATAATAATATATAATTATAATTATTTATAATATTATATTATAATAATTATAATAATATATAATTATAATTATTTATTATAATTATTTATAATATATTATTATAATATTTTCTTTGTGTCATTTGAAATTTTAATTAAATATTCAACTGTACAGTCAGTTGATAAATTTCTCATTGAGTTGGGAACGAGGTGTATTTGAAAGTTTAATTAATTTTGAATAATTTGAGGTGTAAAATATCGAATTTAGGGTTTGAAATGAAGATATTGTATAAATGACTTTTGAATAGGTAACATAAATGGAAAGTTAATTTAAATTTTATCGATAGCGATGAAAAAAATGACAGTTGAATACTTTTCCTTTTTTAATAAATATTTTCTCTTAAATTATATTGTAAATATTTTTTAAAAATGTTTTTTATTTTTAATAATATATTCTGGTTTTAGGAATATAATGAAAGGGATTTCTTTTATAGAAGTACCCAGACATGTATTTTTCATTTTGTTCAGTGAATGTTGAAAAACATTTTCTTAAAAGATTCATTCATTTGAATGATGCATTCTAAATTTTAATAAGTTTTACACGAAAAAAAAGAGATGATAGTCATATATTTTCCATGAATTTTTCGAGTACTTTTTCAATGTTGAAATGGTAAAGGTTGTTTTAAAATCCTTTCTGTATCATATTTCGACTTGAAATACATTTCTTAACTAATAGTAAATTCTCTGTCTACTTTGTAAATATGGCATTTACATTTAATTTTGAAATGAGAGTGGAAACGGCTTGAAATGAGACGAACAAGCATTTCAACGAGTCTAAATGGAAGAGGAAAGTAACTCCTTTTACGACGCGTAAAGTGCATTTACATTCTGACAAATAAAACAGTCAGAACTACCCATAGAATTAGAAAAATGTGAAAAGGTGAAAAAGGAATTAAAGGTTGTATGAGAGAGAGAGAAAGAGAGAAGCCGCAAAGATAGAAAATTCTTATTTTTTTATTTTTAATTTTTAATATAAAGAAGTCGTGGAGATATATTTTTCCATAAAAACTCTTTCTATTAGTAAATGATTCAAGGAACGAAATTTTCGATTATTTTATTTTACTTTTGAAGCTTTTGGATAAAATTTAGCTATAGAGCATGAAAAATATTTTATATGCAGTAAAAATTTTTTTGTTTCATATTCTCTTTGGAAGTGTGTGTACTTTATTACTATAATCCGATGAGTAGGGTAAATGGAAAAATTTTTGTCTGAAATTTTATAAAATGAATGTTTGGAGGTAGAAATCATATTATATGAATCAATAATCCGTACCTCTAAAATTTTTCTTTTCATCAAAATTATTCCGTTATGGTGAGTTAAAAATAGAATAAATTATATTTCCATAATTATTTTTATTCTCCATAAAGAGTTGAATTTTTACATTAAAAAAAAGAAAAATAAATAAACCAATAAGGAAAGTTTTTGATTTAATTATAAAAGTTTTTTCTTTCTCTAATTTTGGACTATAAAATTTTTTTCGATTATGAAAAATAATAATGGAAATGACGGCTTTTGTAAGGATTGAATTTTCAATGAAAAGAAATGATCGTTAGGAACAGAAAGGACTCGTGAGTTGAGATATCATATCAGTTCGTAATAGAATGTAAAGTTCTTTTTTATTCATTAGTAATTTCATTGCAAGGGTAAAACTTGCTCGAATTCATATATATATATATATGTATATATAGGGGTTATCAGAAACGTATCTTTTCCCCGCATATATAAAGAAGAAAAAGGTGTAGAAAATGAAAGTCCTGCTAATCCCCCTTAGTTCTTCGATCGGTCATGTAACGAAAGTGAAATTAGACTCTCGTGTGCCACTTTAACTATTTTTATGCGTTGTCATTGAATTTATTTTAATGCTAATGTTTGTTCATGAATGTAAGGACTGTTGCGTGAACTGTTTTAGCTCTTTCATCCGTGAAATATGCATATTGTATGAGTTCAAAGACCTAACGTTGGAATATCCCTTTATTTCTGGTATTTGCTTTTAGTATATATACCAACTCGTTAATTCCCTAGAGGTTTTTGTCGTATTATTAGAAATTGTCTCGGATACTTTAAAATTATGTTTTTCTATTATTTTTTGTTAAAAATAAGTAGTAATTTTAATAAAAATAATAAT
>JUFY01019492.1:0-14460 GCA_001855655.1 Leptopilina clavipes | reverse complement strand
GAATCAAAATCAAAATCAAAGTGAAAGTGAAAGTCAAAGTCAAACTCAAGTCAAAGTCAAAATCTAAGTCAAAGTCAAAGTCAAAATCAAATTCAATGTCAATGTCGAGTCAAAGTCAAAATCAAAGTCAAAATCAAAGTCAATGTCAAAATCAAAGACAAAGTCAAAATCAAAGTCAAATTTAATGTCAATGTCGAGTCAAAGGCAAAATCAAAGTCAATGTCGAGTCAAAGTCAAAATCAAAGTCAAAGTGTAAGTCAAAGTCAAACTCAAAGTCAAAGTCAAAATCAAAGTCAAAATCAAAGTCAAATTCAATGTCAACGTCGAGTCAAAGGCAAAATCAAAGTCAATGTCGAGTCAAAATCAAAATCAAAGTGAAAGTCAAAGTCACACTCAAGTCAAAGTCAAAATCAAAGTCAATGTCAAAATCAAAGTCAATGTCAAAATCAAAGTCAAAGTCAAAGTCAAAGTCAAAATTGAATGTAGAATTCAAAGTGAAAATACAAATTCGCCCGCCTGATGGATCATAAAAAGCGTATTAATTGATTTTTCTACGAGAAAAATAATTTTCCCATCTAACCGCATTCGTGCGTCTAAAATGCGCGCGTTTGCGGAAAAATATATACCCAATCAATCGATTTGAAACGTTATCGAAACGAGTTGTTCGCATGTGAAACATAAATACCTACCGATGTTTCAATATAGAAGGGAATAAATAAAACACGATGTCTACTATATAGCGAGGAAAGTGCGGAGTGATATATTATTACTCATCTCTATAAATCCGTAAGCTGCGAGAATAGTGCGGCCAACAACTAGACTCATGAGATAACTTCAGCTATATACTGTTGTTGAACTTGTCTCTATTCCCTTTTGTTTTCACTCCAATGTTCACTTCCAGAAATGTCTGTACAAATGCCAATCTCAACCAGGCTCGCTTCGTCCGGCCAATTTGCACATAAGGATATAATATATACACGGCGCAGACACTGGACACCTGTCCCACTGTTCGCCAAGCAACGACGTTTCGTTTCACATGTTATTTGAAAATTACCACTGGAGTTGATATGCAAAAGCTTTTATGCAAATCGACACTGTGTCACTTTACTTTTGTGTGTATAATTATTCACATCATCAGCATAGAGTAAAAACGACACAACGTCTGCAAACCGCGCCTTCGAGATAAAATTACTACATAACTTATTCTCCTTTATTAATATATAAACAAAGAACGCAGAAAATTAACAATATGAGTAGAAAATTTTCGAAAATCCGACATCTAATCCGGAGAAATTCTTCCATAAGAAATGTACAAAAAAATTGTTTGAAAAATCAATAGATGTGAATGTTTTTTTGTCCAACACTCATCTGACTTTTGTATAACGAATATATTCGTTATAAAATTATTATAATAATTTAATAGGCAGTTTTTATTCTCGATAGTAATTGTTTAGGAATGATTTATTTTCCTAATATACTTATTCGCAATTCTAAAAATTATACATACATTTCTAATTATACGGGTTTAGAAAATTGAATTTATTTCACAATATAATTGGACGGAAGCAATTTGCCAAATGGCACAAGTAGTTATAATAAACTCAAGAAAAAAAATTACCGAGAGTAACGAATAAGCAAATAATACGCGATTAACTTATTTACAATTAATTTTAATGAAAGCATATAGATTTCAGAAGAATATATTATTGTAAAAAAATATTTTTTTCATTTTGGCACTAATGCCAATCGGCGTCCTGATGAGGAATGACGTAATTTTCTAAAATTATAGCTGTCACATCTTGTCATTTAAGGCACTTACAATCCAACACAAACACTATGTTTATAGCCTGTTATTAATGATAATTAGCATGTGGTCCCGATATGAACTTAAGAGAGGTGCAATTTTCATAATTACTATATATGACTACAAGCAATCAGTCATCGATTATCCACCACAGTGGGAATTTTTTTTCCCCGTAATAATATACATATAGTGTGGTTTTTTTTAAACAAAGTAATATAAGAAAAGGAACTGAATAAATAATAATGGAAATAGTGGAAAATGCTTTTAAAGTATTTTCCATTTATTTTCCATTTAAGGAAAGTAAAACTAAAAGATGAAAATAAAAAAATAAAAATTGTGATTACGTTATATATTTGTTGACGAGACAAACACTGGTGGAGTTTTAAAGAAAAGAGAATAAATTAATGATCGTAGACACTAAGGGGTCAAAGCAGGGCCGCTAAGCCGTTGAATCGTCATTATCACCAACTCTCTCTCTCTCTCTCTCTCTCTCTCTATTTAGCGGGAACGTTGACAGACAACGCCTTTTAAATGATGATAGATGACTCGTATAACTGTCGCAATATCTGCTCCCAACGAGACTCTTGTATCTTGATTTAACATTCGCACTTTCGTCATTGTGCAACTCACATTGCATTCCCTCTCGACCATTTATATACTTTTGTCTTCCCATACCAATTCGAAAATTGCACTTCAAAATTTCTAACACAGACCACGTGTTTCAAAATCAATTAATATAAAATTGAATAACGTTATCTTTTCTTCATTATATGCTATTAATTCTTGTGAATTCCCTTTTTATTTTTTTTAATAAAGGAAAAACTTCAACGATGATGAATTACATATAGATTATCATATTGGGGATTCAATATATAAAAGCGTCTCAATTTAGGAGATAAAAAAAATTCCCATCATGTTATCAAAACTTTGAGATAAGTTTTAAAATTAGAACATTAAAATTATTTTTACAATATGGTAAAAAATTCCATATATATATGTAAAATATTGAATGAGATTGTTCAAATCAATAAAGTCCCCTGGAAATTAATTAATATTGACGTATATATTGAGAGATGATTACACTTCATATAATTGCTTAATTTTATTAGTCTTGTTCACCATTTAATTGGAAATTATATATGACCTTTTTGCAGGAAAAATATTTATATATATATGTATATGCAAAAATAATAATGAAACAAACAACAAAAAATAAACGTGACTGTTAATTAGAGTGATTAATAAAATGAAGCATTTATATAAAATGGCAAATTATGACTTAAATATCTGCAATTTTATTGATTATTGCTTGTTGGCAATTTATTATAATTTACTTGTCGCGTTAAACCGACTGCACGTGACTATTTACTGGATGTGCGACTCATCTTTAGGGTCTTAATATATTTACTCCGCAAAATACTGAATGTCTTTATCATTTAGTAAACAAATATTAAATCGTGAACTCACGGAAAACTAATAATAATATAGTCTCGATGTTGATGAGCAATATTTCACTTTTGATGGACGATCTAATTAATTCAGAAATTGACATTGAAGAAATAATATTCTCATTTTCTTGAATCTTTAGTACTTTTTTCATATTGTAAGGCTTTGACGGTAGCTTTCTGGAAACTTTCACTGAAAGCTTTTGAAAACTTTAGGAAAAACTTCCACTGGAATCTCAAGGGGAACTTCATCTGGAAGCTTTAGGAAACAACAGGAAAACTTCCGCTGAAAGCTTTAGTGAAACTACTACTGAAAGCTTTAGGAAACTACAGGAAAAGTTCCACTGAAAGCTTCATTGAAACTACCACTAGGAGCTTAAGGAAACTACAGGTAAACTTCCACTGAAAGCTTTAGTTAAACTACTACTGGAAGTTTTAGGAAAATACAGAAAAACTTCCACTAAAAGCTTCAGTGAAACTACAACTGGAAGTTTTAGGGAAACTTCCAGTAGAAGCTTTAATAAACTACAGGAAAACTTCCACTTAAAGCTTTAGTGAAACTACTACTGGAAGATTTAAGGAAACTTCAACTGAAAGCTTTAGGCAACTACAGAAAAACTTCCACTGACAGCTTTAGTGAAACTACTACTGGAAGCTTTAGGGAAACTTCCAGTTAAAGCTTTAAGAAACTACAGGAAAACTTCCACTGAAAGCTTTAGTGAAACTACTACTGGAAGATTTAAGGAAACTTCAACTGGAAGCTTTTGGAAACTACAGGAAAACTTCCACTGAAAGCTTCAGTGAAACTACTGCTGGAATCTTTAGGGAAACTTCCAGTGGAAGCTTTAGGAAACTACAGGAAAACTTCCACTGACAGCTTTAGTGAAACTACTACTGGTAGCTTTAGGAAACTACAGAAAAACTTCCACTGAAAGCTTTAGTGAAACTACTGCTGGAATCTTTAGGGAAACTTCCAGTGGAAGCTTTAGGAAACTACAGGAAAACTTCCACTGAAAGCTTCAGTGAAACCGGGGAAGCTTCCTGGTAGCTTCCAGCAAGATATCGAGCTGTCTGGGTTTGTACTTTGATCAAGAAAAAAAGTAAGAATTCTTAGTAGATGAAAAATGAAAAACAATGATGTGGGAAATGAAAATTGGAATATGGGAAAAAGTATAATGATGATACGTTAATCGACTCCCTGGCCTCTAATGACTTTTCTTGTCTGTTTGCGTTTCTTTTTGGCTTAGAATAATACACGAGAACCTTTTCAAACCGAGGGGACGTTGAAGGATCAGCCTGATTTGATCTTCGCGTGATGTGCTGATCCAAACGATCCGACTCTAATATTCCATTCATCAAGATGATGAGAGACTTTAGGTTCCCATAAAGCGTTTGACGGCGACACAGAAGTTGTTTCATTACATTAACGTCTCATCATTAAAGACCCTTCTTGACAGTGCCAACTTTACAAACTACAAACTGAAACGCGGATAATTTCTGCGACTTTGGCCCAACTATTCATTTCGTAACGTGTGTATGTGTGACATCGCTTTTACACGCCGAACAATTTCCATTTCCCCGAATATTTATTTTTAAACATTTTTGTCAATTTGTCACCAAGATATATGAGATAACTACTGAAAAAAATCATATTTCGATAAAAACTCACTCTTAATGTTTACCAAAAAAAAAATTCCAACGGTTTTCTGCAACATTATGCATATATTTAATATTCCTTTGAATCAAAAGGAGTAGTCACTTGAAATTTGTCACTCTCATTTCTCCCCAGTTTAGTGACAGAAAGTAACAGATCATGTCATTATATTCTTGAAGGACTTGACATGTTTCATCCATGTGTGGATGACAAATCCCATCAAGGTGTTTAATATAATTACTTTTAGCGAATTCGTCTCACACTAAAATTTGTCTGTGTGAGTTTCATGTTTCACATTTTAGAGTATGTGTGTATATATAGTTGTTTTCTCCCTTCTGAAAGGAAAGATTGTGGTGCGTTTGCAAGATTGTTCCGATAGACCAGACCAATTCAGGTGAGGGGTATAAAAAAAGAAAGGCCAAAGAATGGGCAGCATTGTAAGCTGATAGATGTGTCAAATTCGGGGTGCATTGTGTCTACCGAGATAAATGGAGCTACAGTGAAAAAGCAAAACACGCACCTTTATTGCCTAGTCTATACTCATCGAAGGTAATTTAGCGCGTCTGTCCATATTCTTGCGCCCCTATATGTGTGTATATAAATTGACGTTACAGTGTCCTCGCACACAACGAATCCCCTTTTTAAAGAATAATAACCTTCCACAAATTGAGACAGGACTTGTATATATATGTATATACCTGGAGAAAAAAAGATATGTGGGAAATGAGTAAATCATGTCTCGATCAATAAAATATGTTATTTATAAAAACGTCATTTCTATTTCCAGGTAGCACGTAACCTTGCTCCAATGTTGCACTAAAGTGTTGCTCTAATATTGCTGCAAGCTTCATTTTTCCCAAACTGGCAACCTTCCAATGCAATGTTGCGGAAACATTGCACAGTAACCTTGCTACAATTTTGCATGACAAGGTTTCACAGTAACCTTCAGGCAACTTTGCCATGTAACATTGCAGCAAGATTACTGTGAAATGTTACTAGAACCTTTCTGCAATATTCTAACCTTAATACAATATTTTGCACAGCAACCTTGCCATGTAATATTACAGCAAGATTACTGTGAAATGTTACAGTAACCTTGCTGCAATATTGCAAATTTAATACAATATTTTGCGCTGCAACCTTGCCATGTAATATTACAGCAAGATTACTGTGAAATGTTACAGTAACCTTGCTGCAATATTGCAAACTTAATACAATATTTTGCGCTGCAACCTTGCCATGTAATATTACAGCAAGATTACTGTGAAATGTTACAGTAATCTTGCTGCAATATTGCAAACTTAATACAATATTTTGCGCTGCAACCTTGCCATGTAATATTACAGCAAGATTACTGTGAAATGTTACAACAACCTTGCCATGTAATATTACAGCAAGATTACTAGGCAATATTGCAATAATAAATTTATTTTTTAATTTTTCAAAGGTGGAAAATATTGCAGTAACATTGCGGCAACATTGTAGAGCACATTTATAACATTTTATGGCATTTCGGCAATGTTGCTGCAAGATTACGTGCTATGTGAAATATACATATATGACTATAAAAGTTAAAAATAGACATTTTTACATATTGGTGTGTAATTTCTTTCATTATCTGTAATGGAACAATCTTTTTCACCGATGGGTTTTTGAAAAACGACTCTGGTGGTCCGGACCAAGGACCAGAGACTTCCTGTGATCATATTGGAGAAACACCACGGGCTGTCCAGTGAGTAGAAAACACATTTTTGGAAAAGGCGAAAAGAATAATAACGAAAGCAAAATAGTTTTTGGAGAAAGATATACATGAACTTGAAACGTGGACGTCTTTAGTGTCGCGGTTGAACGGCGCGAGAATATTGTCCCGCTGTGTGGAAAACGGACATTTTCCGGATATAAACCATTCCATGTGCATCAAGGCGACAAAATAAATGAATTTCTACTATATTTCTCTCCCAATTGTCCTACTTCTGGCTATTTTAAATAGAGTTAACAAGAGACTTTTGAGAAACAAGAAAAACTAGACAGAGCCCTATTGAAGCCCTATTGAAGCCCCGGCAAAGCGTTTTTAAAAAATTTTTTTAAACTATTCCTCTATTATTTATTTTTTATTTATCAATATAATCAATGGGACATAAAATTAAAAAATAAATTTCCTCTCTTATTTTTCCTTTTCGTTTAACGAATAAAGTCGATCATTACTTGACGAATGTATCCGTTTCATTGTGTAAACGACCTCGACTTGTATATAAAGTCTCTTCCAATTTTGCTCTATGGACTTTTGGAATCTTTTGCGGATGAGCGCATGGTGCCCCATAAATCTTCACCCTGTTTTTACGTGTTTGACTTGAAACGACTTTGGCCATTATTAGCCAGGACCTGTTTCCACGCTTATCCATTGGAGAATTTCGTAAAACCGCACCATAAATGCTCCGTTTCGAAATTCGAGGTTAAATGAAAAATTGGCATCCAACGGAGCGTCCTGCTAGCTGGAGATCAATCTCAAAAACTCTGACACGCGACGCCTTCTCTTTGTTCACTTGGCGAAAAGAGAGAAAAAGAAGGAAAAAGAAAAAAAAAGTTCACAAAGCTTTAGCCAGAGTAAACACTTTCGTAGAAAGACCGTAAACCTATTTCCGCTGTATGTATACCCGGCACCATTAAATTACTTCAAAGACTTTGAATTATTCGCTATAGCTTCATGGAAAAAAAAGAAGTGTTTCCAACCTTTTTATGGTAGGACAATTATTTTTCGAAAAAACGACCCAAAAAAAAGGATTTTTTTTACAGCGTTTAATTAGTATTTATAAATTTATTTACTGCCTATTTTTCCCCCCGGTGAGACTCCTAAGCCCCCTCTTTTTTTTCCCCCTGTCGTAAAAATTACAAGACTCCAATTTTTATTATTCCCTAGCTGGTTAATCCCATTATATAGGTTCACATTTAATCTTTAAGCTTCGAATATCCGCGGGATGCGATGATAATAATTCAAGCACCAAATGGCTCGAAAGGACGTGTCATCTATAACTATATATATATATGGTCAGAGGAATTGAAACGAACTATGTGGACCCCCCTTAACGTGGGCACAGCGTGAAGCACAGGTCGACAAATCATAGTCTGTCTGAAATGGGTAGACGTGAAAAACTACCGTGGCTTCCGTAGTGTACTAATAACAGATGCCAACATCAAACGCAATTCCGTGAAATCATTATCCAACACCGTGCACATAACCATAGTGCGCATTCAAGCTACTCACGAAAATTTTTTTTCTCCTTCTATTCATTCTCTCCCGAGGCCGGAGGGGGAGAATACACCCCTAACGCCCCGAGTAATATTATACGTTGACAGTAATTGCTGCTTTGATCAAGGTCACGATTTACCATCACGCTACTGGGAGAGACTACAACGATCTCCTTTCTTTAACGTTCACGCAGCGCTTATATTGCTGATATGGTCTCGCAACTTTAATAACAAGTTATGAGTCAAGTAAGTAAATTTAAAAACAGTAATTAACGATTTTCGGAATTTGTTGCACTGTATATTGAATGGAATTGGAAGACATCAGCGCCTCTCACGGTGGCGTCATGTAACCACTGTGTAAACACATGACGCCACCAGGAGAGGCGCTGATGTCTTCCGATTCCATTCAATATACAGTGCAACAAATTCCCAAATTCGTTAATAACTGTTTTTAAATTTACCTACTTTTAGCGCCTCTTGCGGTGGCGTCATGTAACTACTCTGTAGCTATATGACGCCCCTAGCGGTCGCGTCATGTAGCTTCACAGTAGTTACATGACGCCACCGCTAGGGGCGCTAATTGAATCGATATGTAGCTTAATCATATCGATAAACCACCAAGAAAAGTAAATTTAACAGTAGAAAAAGAAACATAAATAATTAACGTTAGTCACCTTACAATTCTCATGTCAATAACTATTGCATTCGTGTCGTTGAAGTCGTTGAAGATCATAAATAACAAGTTTAATATACAGTTCGCGTAAAGTGGTCAAAATCGACGCTCTATACGGAAATGGTATTCGATACCGTTCCTGTTTGATTATACACACCACAGGAAAGTTACTGAACGTTTAATATGCACAGGAACGTATAAATCAAAGATCATTAGTAACGAATTAGCAAATCCAGACAGATACGAGATAAATCAACGAATGTGACTCCAATTCTGTGCTAAATCACTCATAAAGAATAAAAATTATATAAATTATAAATTATAAATTATATAAATAAAAATTATCACTCATAACCCATTTAAAAAAGCCTTTCCATCTCCGTAAAAAAAATCCGCCCCTAGCGGTGGCGTCATGTAACTACTGTGAAGCTACATGACGCCACCGCTAGGAGCGCTAATTGAATCGATCACAATCATATCGATAAACCACCAAGAAAAGTAAATTTAACAGTAGAAAAAGAAAGTATTTATTAAAGTCTGTAAAATTTATTTTACAGACTTTAATAAATACTAAGACTGACAACATTATGTTTCAATTGGTGGAAATTAAGAAACGGTATAAACTAGAGAAGATGCAATTGAATAGGAGAAGTGATATCAGTCTAAAGGAATAAGGGAAGAAAAAATTTACGAGCTGAAGGGGTCCAGTACGACGTCATTACAGATCCGTCGATTCATTTCAAAGTGAGCTCGTTTGGCGCGAGAGGCAACAAAATCGTCGGTACAGTGAGTTTATGAAGCTAGACTAGATTAATGCCCTCGTTTGTTGCGCAATGGCAACAATAAATTATCTTAATAGCTTTGGCCAGCTATAAATATGTTTTGTCGTGTACCCTCATCTTTGACTCTATGCTCATTGTCGTCTTTCAAGATCAATTCTTCAAATATTGGTTCAAAGAAGGAGTTTTCTTTCAATGTTTGTTGAAATATAAATTGGAATTTATGGGGAAAAATTGACTACACGTGTTTTAGGTATTATTTAGAAGAATTACGAGAACTGTGAATTAATATTACTTGGAGTAAAGAGTTAATATTAACGATAAATGCCTATAGGGGATTTGTGCCTATGGAGTATGGCAGTACGTCAGCCGCTTTGTGGCACTTAACGCCGTAAAATTGTTTGATGATGCCGCTATCACCCCGAACAGTTCCTAACAGTCGGGGACGCACAACCTCTCTGCGCTCGCGTCTGACACTGCAACTGTGAGTTATTCACTTAATGCGGCCATTACGTGCTCCTCGATGGCGCTTCATCCTGATTTACTTGACAAGCATTTATTACTCCTATCTCCGTTTGTGATATTAAAGCAGGCTCTCTTGCTCGCGTTTCATAAGGAAGTCTAGTAAGAGCTTCTAAAACGAGATACTTGAGAGGTCATCTTTACGATCTTTTGACGAAAATTTACAATTCCCCTGACGGTGGCGTCTAGAACTAACAATTGGCCATTCAGCGCCCCTTGCGGTGGCGTCCAGTAAACTCCCAATAAAACCCATCATACGTTTTTCGAACATTAGTATCATTTTTCAAGAAGTTCGAACTCAATTTTTTCAAGCTCGTCCAGTTTTAGAATAACGAGTATATAAGATAGTGGAGGCATATCCGGGAAAGTGGATGATTCGCCCTCTATTTGGCAGTTCCCTTTGCAGGCAAAGTACCTCATCGCTGGCGAAATCTCATAAACCCAGAAACGACCAATTAAACGAAACGAGCAGTGCACTGGATGCACTCCCCGACTGGTTACTTGCCGGTTATACGACTCAGAGAATTACCTTCAAATTACACAGTTGGTCTCGATGTGTGCACTTCTACTATATTATTTACTGTGCTAATACAACCCACGACTGTCAGGTATGACCAATATCCAAAGCAAATTTTATCATTCTTTAAAAGAAGCCGCACAAGTTCGCTCTATGATTATCTGGCGACAATGAGCCGCCGAGTGCTAAAAGAAAAGCGTCCTTCTGACCGGAAGTCGACCTGTCAAAGCCGGATTCTCTTACCCCTTTTTTTTTGATAATTAAGAAACTTGATGACAATTATTACAAAATTTTATTTGCTCCAGGTTATTTGCTCCATACCTTCGTTTGGAAATTATACTGATTGCAGGAACTTGTGCTGATAAATTTTACAACCTCACCCCCATAGCTCTTAAATTTACAACAGCCGCTATTTTACCGTTCCATATAACAAGAAAAAAAAATGTTTTAAAACCCTAAGGAAAATCGTATTATCATCACGTCCAATTCCAAGCTGTACATACCAATTGAGCTCACTTTTCTACGAAAACTATACGAGCTTTTACTATAGTCGTTGAAACTCTTTCAAAGGAATCAGTTTACCGAGAGTTATTTCCACTTTGTACACCCAGCTAGTGGTTTTCTGCCAAGCGCACGGACGTCATTTTTTTTTTTTTTTGCGAGCTGAGAAGTGAATAAATAACTCGAGGCAATGTTTTCCAGGTGAAAAAAGAACATCTCTGTCTAATTTTAGGTTTAGCGTTCGTTTCACTGTTGTATTTAAATAATCACTGATGATGATGGCTATTCTTTTGGAATTTCGAACAATTTTATCAATGTGATTGCAACAACCGGTGGATACTGCATTGTCTTGTTGAAAAAGAAACATAGTTGAATATTTAGAAGCGACACTTCTGCCTCTTTCGGTGGCGTCTGAAAGTAAAGTTACCGTTCAGCGCCCCTGTCGGTGGCGTCCTGTACTAAATACGAATAACATTGAAACAAAGCGATTGACGATGAATTTAGGATAAAATTCGGGTGGCAACGAGTGCTCCTGACGGAGTGTTATCGACGCACAGGTGGGCAAAAAAAATACAGGAGAGTGATCAAGGGTGCAGGAGAAAGAGGCAATGAGGGACAGTTAAAGAAGGACGAGAGTCGGCCTCGTGATACACACAGAGAGAGCCGCATTGTTTGTCGCAAAGCATTCCCGAATGTCGGCTGTCACCGGAAACATTCATTATCCGCGTCGCCCGCTAGGAATCACTAATGTATTCGACGGGGAGGACGCCGCGTCGGACCATAGTCCGGCGCTTCGAGGAATTGGGAATTCATATCGGTAAAAAAGCGGCGGCTACTCACTTGTATGTATTTATATATATACATCCAACAACAGTTGGTCTTTAGTCGCAAGGATTCCTCGTTAGTGAAGCACCCTTCTTTTGCTCCCAATTCTAAAATCAATGTATTTTGACCGATTCGCTATTCATTTACCATCTCCTTTCTCTTTCGTTCCTCCATTTCTTTCAAACGTCAAAGAAACCTGATAAATTTATTGATGTCTCAGAATGAGCTAAAACCGTGGAATATCTTTTTAGATTTTTATATAATATAAAAAGTGCGGGTAATTTTATTAAATTCGATTTAATATAAGTGTAAGGGGGGCTCTTTTTCAGAAAGGGATCGATTGAACCGTTTTCGCGAAGTATAAATGCTGCAGCCACTTGTTATCGGCAGCTCGAGTGTGCGTGTGCAGAATTGCAGGCTACATATCACGATTTAAAAAAATTTTACTGCCTCCGTCCCATCGCTCATGGCTCGATTTATATAAAAGACCCGCGGGTTAAGAATTAAAACTATAAGAGAGTGGTCGAGGATCGTTCAGGATTTAATCACGCGCAGAATCAAAGATCAAAAATTATTGCTCATCACTAAAAGTTCAAGGCGTCATCATTTGTGATCCATCATCATTGGTCAAATTTTTTCCGCAAGTATAGGGAAAATTGTCTTCTCTATTGTCTTCTCGATGAAGACAATAGTTGAAGGAAAATTAATCATAATAATAACTCTTGAAATGCGAAAATGAAAAAGCTTCTACTTGGATTTACATTGGCTGATGAAGAAAAAAACCGTCACGGATGGAAGGATGAGTCGCACACAAAAGGTTTGAAAGTGAATTGCATGGAGATGCACTGAAAGTGCGATTAAGTTTACGACCAGAGATCCATATCCAAAGACGTTCAAGCCTGTTAAAGCCAAGTTCTACAACAGTCAAGTTGGCTCTGGAGCCAATTCCAAAGTGCGTTATCGTTGCGTATCGTGATAACGAGCCGTTAAATCGAAGACTCAAAAGACTCTTCGTGCTTGGAATAAACTTATTTGAAAGAAATATTCCAATAGTTAATTCCCAAAAGGACATAACAATTCGCTGGACATGACAATTATAATAATTTTATTCCTCAAGATTCTAAATCGAATCAGGGAAAATTTTGTAATTTGCAAAAATGTTTCTTCAAAAATGCAGCAACGATGAATGAAATGAAATATTTGCTGGACTGCATAACCCTGCTATCATTTCTGTTATACATAGTGGAGGGTCTTTACATATCCGACAATCGAAAATTGCCCGTTCGATTTGGAATGCGTCCTTTGCTCGTATTCGAATTCAACAATGTTGGAATGCTCGTTCAACTCTTACGAGCTTCAAGAATTGAGTTCATTTCCATTGTTAACAGTGGCGTAAACACTTTAGGTAGAACTAATATCTTTAAATACCACAATTTTTTTTCAGCCATTCATCTCAAAAACTTAGCAACAAAAAAAAAAATTTTTTTTTGTTCTTTAAGAGAAATGTAAGAAAAAATGCTTGCGAAGAATTTTTTTTTTTTTTTGGAGGAGAAACTTCATACAATTTCATTTCATTATATTCACCAAGGCAGTAAATTCTATGAAAGAAAAGGAACCCTGTTTTGAATCAAGACTTGGACTCTCTCTCCAAAGACGTTGATCAAGGCCTTGTCTTTCTGTAACCGTCCGCGGAGATAAAAGGCACCGACTCTAGCCGCAGCCATACATCAGCTCTCCCGCATAAACGTCGCATTATCCATCTGCGAAATACGCAAGATCTCACGCAGAAAAATTAATTATTGTTAATTCTTCAAAAGACATATACACGTCAATTATAAATCCGATAATATATATATGTATATATATATATATTTCAATTTTACATCTATATAAAGACTATATAATAAAGAAATATAAATCCCATTAACAATTGTGGAATATTTCATTGAATAGATAATTAAATGTGAATATTCATTTCTGCTCAGACATAAAGCGAATAAATATTTATCGATCCTAAATAATTATTCTTCCATTGCTATATAACCTCGTCACAAATTAAATTATTAAACATGTAGAATAATAAAATTGTCACATTGGTAAAATTAATTATTATCATTGATTGATAATATAATATATTTAAGATAATATCTGATTAATACGGACAAATTTATTTTATTAGGAAATTGTATTATTAACAATAAATGAAGCAGACTAAAAAGATGAGATTTCCTGTAGCGGTTAAAATTTCCTCAATATATAATGAGTGATGAGTTAAAATATTACAAAATTAAAACTATTTAATTGCAGAATTGATTGACACATAAATTATTTTCATTTATCAAGATTCTAGATAACCCTCTGGTTCTTCATGAAATTGGATCATGATTCTAGGCAGATCTCTGGTTCTAGATTGATTTAGATCATGATTCTAGATCATCCTCTGGTTCCAAATTAATTTGGATCATGATTCTAGCTAAATCTTTGGTTCTAAATT
>JUFY01019479.1:10808-32886 GCA_001855655.1 Leptopilina clavipes | reverse complement strand
TGATTCAATTACAGTTTATTTGATTTAAATAAAAATTATTTGGTTCAAGTAAATATTTGTTTGATAATAGACAAGTAATTCATTATTTAAAGTAGTTTTTTCAGTGTAGTAAAATCTAGGCTGACTTTTTGCTTCAGCAATTAGTAAAAGATAACTAATTGTTAGTAAAATCTTTGATGATTTCTTGCTTCAGCAATTAATATATAAAAAATCCCTAATCATTAGTAAAAAAAATAACTAATTTTCAGTAAAGAAAAAGAAACTAAAAAATAGTCAAATTTGACTACGATTGGATTAGTTGCGAGAAATTTTGGTTATTTTGACATAACCTAAAAAGTGAATTTAACTACACCCAGAAAAAAGATGTATTTGTTTCAGAGCCAACTAAACTATTGTATTTGAGTCAAATACCATTTAATTGACTCAAATAAAATTTATTTGATACAAATAAATATTTATTTGATAATAGACAAGTAATCGGTTATTTGAATCAAATAATTTTTTTATTCAGTGTATGGTTTTTAGAATTGAGCCCTTTTCGAAATTCACAATTCATTTATAGTTTGATAATTTATTATTTAAATCTTGCTGTCAACTATTTTTTAAGAAAGAAAAAAAATCTCCCATATTTATACTTTTTTGGTTCAATTACCAATTTTCAAAAATTTATTAAATGGTAAAAGAGTGGAAAATACCACCGAGTGATAAGTTCTAACAACAATTATTAAATTGTGTTTTTCCTTCATGCATACACTGAAAAAAAATTTATTTGATTCAAATTTCAAATAAAGAATTACTTGACTATTATCAAATAAATATTTATTTGTATCAAATAAATATTATTTATTTATATAATATTATTATTTATTTGATTCAAATTTCAAATAAAGAATTACTTGACTATTATCAAATAAATATTTATTTGTATCAAATAAATATTTATTTGTATCAAATAAATTTTATTTGAGTCAATTAAATGGTATTTGATTCAAATAGAGAAATTATTATTTCACTTACAACTTATTTGATTGAAATAAAAATTATTTGGTTCAAGAAAATATTTATTTGACAATAGACAAATAATCAGTTATTTGAATCAAATAATCAGTTATTTGAATCAAATAATTTTTTTTTTTCAGTGTAGGATTTGGATTCGATGGCTTTTAGTTACATGCTTCCATCTAGCTGAATTATTTCGAATTTACTTATATTATCAATGAAACATGTTAGAAATTCCGTCATATATGATAAACAACTATGGAATTCTTTAATGTTGATAATCGATATCAAAGATTGTGGAATGTTTAATTATACCCGATGTGTATTCACTACGATTTGAATTCAAGTTGGAAGAATGTAAAAACTAAATTTCAGCGTTCTACATACAGTAGCAAGAGCGTTAATAATCAAGCAGTAGTACAGCACTTGCTTTGATCAGACATGAAATGAAATTACCTGTTTTATTTTATTTCTTTTCACACATGTGACAATACGCAAAGCAGAATGAAATTTCGATTTTTTTTTTATTAAAAACAAGCCTTTAAAGATTCTTTTTGCAAAAACAATAAATAATTGTAAAACGGAGAGAATTTTGACATTTTTTGTTATTTCTTTCAATTTACGCACACACAAAACAGGTTTACAGTTATGAATTCTTTTTTTGTTTTCTATTAAGAAGGTGGAAATTTGATTAATTATGAATCCTACCTGTTTAGAATTGGGGACAAAGTCATTTGTAATGCTAGTGCTTAACCCTTGTCAACGTTTACTATAGAAACACAGATGGGGTTCACGCAACCGGAGGTTATTCTCAGTCTAGTGAGATACGAGATTTCAAAGAGAATATTTCATAAGGCAACTTAACCGAGAGTGTATTAACATACGGTTGTGTCATACGTATGGAAACTTATTCCTACATTCCTACTATTTCATATAGTCATTATTTATATTTTTTTAATTCGATTTTTATGACCAGGACTTTTGAGATTGTCTAACTTAGGTGCTTAATTTATTGAAATGTCCTGGATCACCTAGTTGGTTACCAGTTTATTCTTCCTTTTCGTTTCGACAAGGTTCGTTTGAAATAATCCAAAATAATTCCCTCGGAGGGAATCACGAAATAAAAAAAAAATAATGTAAAAATAAATACTGTCATGTCAGTTTGCTTAAATGACTTTCAGTAATTACTTTTACGGGTAATCAAAAACTGTTTTAAAAATGGAATTTTCAGGTAGAGGATTAAATACTTCTCTCTCTTTTTTTTTGAGCAGATTACATTTTAATTGGAAATGTATGCGCGTGTTGAAATAGAAAAAGATGAAAAAAGTAGTAAGATAGGAATTATGAAGTGACGATAATGGGAAAGGAGATGGATGGTTGCGGTTGAGGTAGCTGTTGCGTTTACGTCCGGTGACATGTGTGAGTTTGATAGCTGGCGTCACCATTGGACAGAAGATTAACGGGAATTCCACTTTTCGACCCACATTAACAGCTCGTATCAGAGATTTTGGTCAATCCACAAAGTGCAGCCAATTTTCACGTCGACACGTCTGCACAACAACCTTGTTAATACGCTCAACAACCCCTTCATTGTTTTGTATTATTTGGTAAAAATCCCTCGTATACCAACGCACTTCGGACAGAATATTCTCTATAGGCTTTTGTGATTTGCTATTAATATTACGTATATAATGTCCCGCATTTAATAAATTAATTCTATAGTTATTTAATGCGGATAATATAATAGCAAACTAGCTCTACTCTACATTCAGAAGCTAATTATTTTACGCTTGGATTATAACTTTTTAATGAACCCTAAATAAATAATAATATATGAAATAATAAATTGCTTAGTAAGTTAGTTTCATAACTTCAAAACAATTTTTTCAAATTATTAAATAATAATTATAATTAAAATTATACTTACAAACTGATGTTGAGAAATCTTAGAATTTTTAGTTAGCAAGAACTTACCTGAAACATAAAAAATTTACACTTTAGGTTTTTACAGTAAAAAACGAATATTAAACAATTATTATTAATTTATAATTTATTTTTATTAATATTCTGAAGCTTTTTAGCCCTGGGTGATGTACCAGCGGGAGTGAAACGCTTTCACGTGATGTCATTGCCACGCAAAACTGCTGGAGTTGTAAAGCTACTTTTTTTTTTTCATTTTTATAGTTGCTTGATGACTCCAGCAGCACTTTGCAATATCGGCACATATCATGTGGCATAAATGTTCTCGACAAAAAGTAAACACGAGAAGATATATCGGATACCAGTGCAATTTCAAAAGTGTCTTTAAAGTTCCAGGTCGAATAAAGTGGAGGTAAAAAAATAGTTGATATTAATTAACGACGATTAATAATTTAATTTAACGAAATTAATAATTTACCAATTAGAAACTAACAGGATAAAAATTGTTGACCTACTCTTAATGTATGCTGCAAATTGCAAAATGAAAAGTAAGCATATAAATTTATTGATTATTCAAATAACTTGATGTGATTTTATAAAATAATTTCAAAGTAAATTCATTGGCGATTAAATGTCAATATTCAGGGGTAAATTAAATGAATTATTTAGTGATTTGATTAACCACTATATGAAGAACTCAATAAGAGATGGAATTATTTTTAAATTTTCGACTCTAATTCAGAAGTATTTCTACCGCAAATAATGTTATATCTATTAATTGAAATACTACGTTTCAGTTTAGCGGAGAATCAATCGATTTTGTGGATTCTAATACAGAATGGTATAAATTCAAGTACGCGTTTCCGCAGGACTTCGCATTTATGTAAATTTGAGGTTGACCACCATGTTACGTCAATGTGATAAAGATACACATTCAGATCTATTTAACGAATCCCGAACACAAATGAGAAATAAAATACATATACCTAATGGGAGTATATCCCAATAGCCCTCTGTTATAGGCTACTTAAAAACTTATTTTACTTCTCCCAGTAGTAAAAGAAAGTTTCAGTCAGACACAACTGCATGAGTCAGTAGTATAAGAAAGTTTTAGTCAGACATAATTGTATAGAATCAGTAGTACGATTAATTTTAAGTCAGACATAAATAAGCTTACTTCACTTTACTCCCAGTAGTAAAAGAAACTTTTAGTCAGACACAAAAGTATGAAATTTAGTAGTAAGGGTAATTTTAAGGCAGACATAAATAAATTTACTCTACTTAACTTCTAGTAGTAAAGAATATTTTAGTCAGACTGAAGTGTATAATTTAATAAATCAGTAGTAAAAGGTCATTTTAGGTCAGACAAAAATGTATAAATTTACTTTACTCCCAGTAGTAAAAGAAAATTTTAGTTAGACTGAACTGTATACATTTAATAATCCAGTAGTAAAAGGAAGTTTTAGTCAGACATAATTTTATGAAATCAGTAGTACGAGTCATTTTAAGTCAGACATAAATAAGCTTACTTCACTTTACTCCCAGTAGTTAAAGAAAGTTTTAGTTAGACAGGACAATAAGGAATCAGTAGTAAGAGTAATTTTAAGTCAGACATAAATAAATTTACTTTACTTTACTCCCAGTAGTAACAGAAAGTTTTAGTCAGACAGGACAATAAGGAATCAGTAGTAAGAGTAATTTTAAGTCAGACATAAATAAATTTACTTTACTCCCAGTAGTAAAAAAAAGTTTTAGTCAGACAAAAAAGTATGAAATTCAGTAGTTAGAATAATTTTAAGTCAGACATAAATATATTTACTTTACTTTACTCCCAGTAGCACAAAAAAAGTTTTAGTCAGACAGAACTGCATGAAGCAGTAGTATAAGAAAGTTTTAGTCAGACAGAACTACATAGAATCAGTAGTAAGAGTCATTTTAAGTCAGACATACATAAATCTATTTTACTCAGAGTAGTAAAAGAAAATTTTAGGCAGACAGAACATTATAAAATCAGTAGTAAGAGTCATTTTAAGTCAGACATAGATAAATTTACTTTATTTTACTCACAGTAGTAAAAAAAGGTTTAGTCAGAAAGAACTGCATGAAATCAGTAGTATAAGAAAGTTTTAGTCAGACAGAACTACATGGAATCAGTAGTACGAGTAATTTTAAGTCAGACATAAATAAATTTACTTCAATTTACTCCCAGTAGTAAAAAAAAGTTTTAGTCAGACACAAAAGTATGAAATTTAGTAGTAAGGGTAATTTTAAGTCAGGCATAAATAAACTTACTTAACTTTACTCCCAGTAGTAAAAGAAAGTTTTAGTCAGACAGGACAATAAGGAATCAAAAGTAAAAAAAGGTTTAGTCAGACTTTTTAATATTTTTCAATAATAGTTATTAAAGCTAAAGGTGAATTTAGTTATTAAACAAGAATTTTTACCTAAAATGTCAAAATGACTTTGCCGTTAAAGTGGAATCAAATTACATAATCGACACCCTGGATTGCTTAAAAATAGCAATGGTGCTGAATTCAAATTTAATATAATTCATTTGCAATACAATGTCGACGATTTGAAAAGCAGTCACTATTCTCAATTTCCTGCAACACAAAGCCCCATTGTAAACTGCATTTCTGTAATATAAAACCAAAACTTATTTTGAAGGAACTGGGCCAAAAAATCTCCACCATCTTCTTAAGTTCTATTGATTACAATTGGGGGGCGAAACTTTATGAGATTATTGTGGTGAGTAGTCGGAAATCTAAGTACAAAGTTTACGAACTCAATCTTTGATAAAGTTTGAAAGATACCTATTTCAAGTTCTACCTTGAATGCTTAACAATGGTTTTGTCTTAGTTTGCTAAAGAACTTGTATTGTATTATTCTCGCCAGGACGTCCTAGTAAAATTCTTTAATGAAAAATGTTCAAAAACTCTCTTCCACCAGACATGACATGAATTAAAATTCTGTGAAACACCGTTTTTTTTTTTTTTATTTTGTCCTTTAGCATTAACTTTTGTTCTACGTGTGTTCGAACATTAATCGAAATCAACGTAAAATTAAAAAGGTTTGTACAAGACCGATTTTGTCGAGAACTTTCTATATGGAAAAGGACTCCATTTTTTAAAATTGATTAAATTAATCAAAAAGGTTTTTTTGATCAATATCAATGAAAAAAAAATTCGCAAAATTTTACGACATCGATTGTTAATGATTTTTTTTATAAAAAAAAATATGCACCAAGTTTACTAAAATCGAGCTTCATATTCTGAAAAAACGTGCGTTTGGATGAATAATAATTTTTATTATCGTTTTACTGTTAGCCATAAACGATGAAAATATTGGGACACATGACGATGTGAGAAAATGAATGCAGTTTACACACATGTCAAGCTTGATTGGAAACTGAATAGACGATTGGTAAATATAGAAACAACGTATTGTGTACTCCAAAATTGCATCCAAAATTTCTCCTTGAATTCACTTATTGGTACAATTTTTCGATTTTAATTTTATACTCTGATTTCTATAATTATTTCTATATTATTTTCGCTTTTCAATTTCATTTCAGGATCCAAGTAGTCTCAGTAAGTACTTGCATATTTAAATATTTACGAAAAAAGAATAATTTTGTACAAAAATTGTTTGCAACAATGAAAAATCAATTGGATTTTTAAATTTAATTTTTTTTTTAAATCAAATTTACAAAATTTTTGTTACAATCGCTGTTAAATGAATTTCCAACCAACACAATTGAATTTCCCACTAAATTGTTGATTATTCAATCGAATGTGTAACTGAATTTCCAGTCACCTGCATCCTCTCATCAGACTGAATATTACAAATTTTTGTTTAACATTCATTTCGATAGTAAATATTATAATAGAGTAATTTATTTTTCTGATTTTCTGGTATTCAGTAAATGACTGAATTTATAATTTAACGACTTATACCACAAATTGACTTTTTCCAGGAAGAAATAATTTATGTTCTCGTTAAACGAATTAGGATGGAGGCAGCAGATTAAACTATAGAATGACTTGGTTTGGTACAACATAGCAGAAAAGTTGAAATTGTAATTAAAATTAATAAAATAAATTTTGAAAAATATGGGCGGAAAACTATAAAAAAGAAAATGTGTCACGTTCTTTAAAAGGAAATAAATATAGCCGCAAATCTTTTCGCATAGGAAAGAACACATACAATGTTCCCTTGATACTTCCTTTTTCGTCACACTTCACAGGTTTCTTCCGCCGAGCCTACGATGCCTTTATTCTCTTTCCCTCTGCATATCTACAGCAGCCTTTTGTAATCCGCTCGGTGGAAACTGAGAAACGAACGAGAGAAGCCAAGCATGCGACGGGTTGACGATAAGAAGAGAGAACCGAAGAACCGCAAAGACGTGCAAAGGTTTGGATTAAATCTAAACTCGTTCTTCTTCTTATTCTGCCTTCACTCTTCTTATAAAGGCAACACACCATCGCTATTTTTCGATAAAATAAAAAAAAAAAAGAATCGAATTTTTTCACGTGCGGATGCTCTTACGAGTTATTCTGTCGAAAAAAACACACTCAAGTGTGAATAGTGGTGGTGAAAAACGTAAAGGTTATGCATTGACTTGCTTTCAAATAAACTGGCCTCGCACTTCATCGAGTATCGAGAAAGGATGCCTTTTTCTGGCTTTTTGTTCTCAACTGTCATTGGCTCTACTGCAAACGAGATTTATAGAGTTTACGCCGAATTGGAATTCGAATTTCGCTTCTTTTTCGCCAAGTAGAAATTTCTCGTAAATCAACAAGTATCATATAAATCAAAAACTGTAAGGGAAAGGCTATGTGTTATTTACTGTATGTTATAAACAAATAATTTTTCTATTTTAAGAAAATTCCGTGACATAATATTTTTTTGCTTTCTAATGAGAAAAAAAGAAAAGCTATTAATATTTTTCTGATTTATTTTTACAAGCAGCTAAAATTCACTTATCCAGCAAAATTCGAATTTAAACGTCTGCGGTCGTGCGTTATCACAGACGATTTTATTCTCAGCATTCATCACTTATATGGTTCTAACGCACCCGCTAACTGAGCTAGGTCGACTGCATGAATTATGGTTAGAAACCCTGAAAATGAAAAACTACCATAGGTTAAGTAAAGGAGCAGAGTTTGAAATTCTACTGGAGGAAAAAATCACCATAAATATCTAGGTTGACCTCTCGCAAGAATTGATGTTTTTTTTCATAGTGAGAAATCCCCAAGACTCATCAATAATTAATAGCACAATATTGGACAGACATACTCTCTAAATTTGAATTAGTAAAAATTTTAACTAATTTGAATTAGTAAAAATTTTAACTAATTTGAATTAGTGACTCACTTTTTGCTTTCGAATTAGTTAAATTTTACTAATAAATAGTAAAAAAAATTTTTTCTACTAATTTATTAGTAAATTTTAACTAATTCAAAAGCAAAAAGTGAGTCACTAATTCAAATTAGTTAAAATTTTTACTAATTCAAATTTAGAGAGTACTTGAATTTTTAATTAGTTAAAATTAACTTAAAAATTAGTAGAAATTTTTTTTTTTTTACTATTTATCAGTTAAAATTAACTTCAAAATTAGTAGAAATTTTTTTTTTACTATTTATCATTTTTTACTATTTCCTTGACAGCATATCAGGAAAACTTAATTAACTCAAAAGCAAAAAGTCAGTCACTTATATTTAAAATTTAAATTAATTAAAATTTTCAACTACTTTAGAATGCCCAGGGTAATTACAATTTACCGAGTATTAATAATAATTTTCTCATTTCAAAATTTTTAATAAATGATTGATTGAATTCACAAGAATAAATTGATTTTGAATTTCATATATATTTTACTATAAAACTTTCCTTTCAACACACTATTATCCAATATTTTATTTTCTCCTCTAAAAATTCAGTGTTTTTTTTTCAAAGAAAAATATTAAATTCTAAAAAAAATTTTTTTTTCACATTTCAAAAAAATTCTACATTTGTGAAAAAATTCTTTTCATAAAAAAGTATCTTTCTATTGAAAGAGATTTTTAAAAAATATTTAATATTATTAGATACCTTTAAAAAAAAGTTGCAAAAATATTTTTTCAAAATTGAGTTCATTGGCCGATAGGAAAACAAAAGAATATAGGTAATATGCAAACAAATGATGGTTTTTGAAATGGCAAAAAGACCGATGAAAAGAAATGAGATTTTCGAGTGACGAGAGGAGATAATGAATAGAGAAAGTGAGTATGTGAGAGAGAAAGAGAGAGAGAGAGAGAGAGAGAGGAATCACAATGTATACCTATGGTTTACTTAACGTAGTGGTAATTTATCTCTGTAAAGGATCACATCTCGGCATTCCGATCTGAAAACCTTAATTAAGGATCCGTCAGTTTCTTGCTAAACTCGGCCCCTTGGTTTTACTCAACTTCTTCCTTCTTCTTTTTTTTTTTTTTTTTTTTTATTATTAATCTCCCCCTTCTTTGTTTCTGTCCAAGCTTGAGAAAAATCCATTAGAAATGCATAGAAATGCATAGAAGTGTCAGAATTGAGAGTAAAGGGGTTGGAAAAATCAGCGTTTTCTCCATTTTGAAACTTTTTAAATTGGATATAAGGATGCATTGTTTTTATAATAGCAAAGCAGAAGCAGCAGCAACAGGATGCCTTGGGATTGTGAAATCGTAATCGGTTTATATTTGTTTCCTGTTGTGGCGATGAGGGGAAAGAAGAAAAAATTTTTTTTCGGTATACACACAAGCTGAGAATAATTCATATTTTCAACAAACTGCCGTGTTAAACGGCAGAAATGATACATATGACTTCGTAAATTACATTTGCATAATTTACAAATTGCACTGCTATCACGTGAGAGGTCAGCATTTTATAAAAGAAGACAAGGAACATTCGTTTTTGTCTTAAAAATAAATTCTTATTTTTCGCTCATTTGTATCAAAAATTCTTTATCAATTCTTCTTCTTCTTCTTCTCTTTAATCATAATTTTTAAATGAGATTTATTAATGCTTTTAGATCCTTTTTTACTAATTTTACGCGAAAATTTTTCTTTCCAACCCATTCTGACTTTTAAACGTTTTTAAATTTTGAACCTATTAGTTTTATTCTTTTTGAATCGAAACCATTGATATTCCTTTTATGCTAAAGGAAATTTTTTTTCCCAACTTTTTGAACCCTTTCTGACTTTTATACGTTTTTAAATTTCGAACCTTTTTTGTTTTTGAACCTATTATTTTTATTCTTTTTGAATCGAAACCATTGATATTCCTTTTATGCTGAAGGAAATTTTTTTCCCAACTTTTTGAACCCTTTCTGACTTTTATACATTTGTAAATTTCGAACCTTCTTTGTTTTTGAACCTATTATTTTTATTCTTTTTGAATCGAAACCATTGTTATTCCCTTTATGCTGAAGGAAATTTTTTCTTTCAACTTTATGAACCTTTTTTTCACCGTTTTTCTTCTATAGATTTTTTTCCTCTGTTAATCATGATACACTTTCTGAATTTTTTTTATAAGAAGCCTTTTTTCCTTCCGAAATTTTAAAAACATTTAAAAATTTCACCTTTGACTGGAATCGAACCAGGAACGTTTCCATCGCTCATGAACCGCTCTAACCAATCGAGCTACTGAGGTTTAAAAATTACAAGAACAATTTTTGATTATCTATAAATCTTGAGTAATTATTTTCATTATATTTTTAAGTCATAAATATTATAAACAAGGAAAAAATTACAAAAACTGATCTTTAATTATTAACTGAAAAAAATTCCCAAAACTGTCAATTGCAATATTTGGAACAAAAATTCTTGGAAAATAATGAAATCGTGGACATAATAAATATTCGTTTACGATATTAAGGCATCGCATAATATTAATCGATACTGGGAGGAAATATGAAACTCATGCAATACAATTTTTGAATTGAGTTGCACGTATGTATTTGTATATATATATATACATGTGTGTGTATAAAAGTGTCGGTACGTGTGTCATAGCAATTGAATTTGACTTCGTCAAAGCTTTGGCGATTGAATGTCGAGTGACAACGGACAGATGAGAATTTTACGTTTTTCTATACGCTGAAAGCTGGTTTGTTGTGCAATTAAATTTCACCGAACCAAAAAGTCGATCGACATATGCGTAATAAAACTCCGCCTTCTATGACAATAGAGCTTACATTACAACAAAGAGCAATCAAAATGAGAAGAGACAAATATATATTGCCCCACAGAGAAAACATATCATATAAGTAAAATTTTCATTTTTGCGGATATTTTATACTCGTAGGGAGAGATATGTCAAATGACACGCACTTCCTCTCGTCACAGTTATTGGAGATAATTAATCCAATGAGCCATTAGGATGCATAATTAGAGCATAAAATTCAAAAATAAACTCCGATCTCTGATTCTCTTTTACTTTATTTTTCCTTCCTGTTATTATTATTAGTTTTTTGTTGATTCCCTGTTTTCAGAAATCGATTTTCAATTTATTAGGTATCTAAAGTTTTTGTCGACTTTTAAGTTTGAATTATTCTGTCAGATTTTGCTCTGGTTTTTTTTTATTCCTCTTCAGATTCTTGTTATTTGAATCATTTCGGCTCCTTTGATACTCGATTTCATTCACTCTCTTAATTTTTTTTTTTTTTTTTTTATTGAAATTCTTCATTGATCCCCTCTTTCCTTTCCCTGTTGTTATTTCTTTTTGTCTGCTCTCTTTTGCTTTTTTACAAATTTTTTATTTAATCCACAATATTTTCACTCTCATTTCAATTTCAGATGCTTTATTTTCCACAAATACAGGTAAAATTCAGTCGTAATACTTTGAAAATCACCTGAAGGCATTAAAATATTATAAACAGAACGTTGCGTTCCAGACGTGTTAACTATAATTAAATATCCTCTAATAATGATTGCTGACACTGTACACATCCTGAGGCGAAAAAAAAATGTGGGGCTAAAAGTACTTTTCAGTTCGCTGTCATATGAGCTTTTGTTCATTCATTCAAAATTACCTTCATGTACATATAATTGTCTTTATTCACAATTGCAATTAACTTGGAAATATTCTCCGGAAAGAGACTATTGGATATTGCATCAGAATTTTAATGATAATTTTCTTTCGAATTCCATGGAAATTCCATCAAATTTCCGATAGGTTTCCGTTTAATTACCCGTCGGAATTAGGATGAAAACAAAGACAGAACAGTCAATTTGAAACAATTGTAAATATAAGTAGTTTAAGTCAGGATTCAGTCTAACATAACTTGAAAACTTTGTCTCAGTAGTAAGAGTCCGTTTAAGTCAGACAAAATGGTCAATTATATTTAGTTTTAGAATATCAGTAGTATAAGTCAATCTATAGTCAGGTAAAGCAGTCAATTTATGGAATTTTAAAATATCAGTAGTATAAGTCAATCTATAGTCAGGTAAAGTAGTCAATTTATGGAATTTTAAAATATCAGTAGTATAAGTCAGTTTTCAGTCAGACATAATTAACTTGAAACCTTCATCTCAGTAGTAACAATCAATTTAAGTCAGACAATACAGTCAATTTTAGGCAATTTTAAACAATTTTAAATGACAGTAGTATTAGTTAGTCTTCAGTCAGATAAAACAGTCGATTTAAATAAATTTAAAAATATCAGTAGTATAAAATATCAGTCTTCAGTCAGACGTAACAGTCAAATTTCAGGAATTTTATGATATTAGTAGTGTAAGTCAGCCATTAGTCAGACATACATTTTAAATAATTAAAATCTTTGCCTTTCTATTAAAAATTATTTATTATTACTAAAAATGTTAAAATTACAGCAACTTTGAATATCAGTAGTATAAGTCAGTCTTTAGTCAGACATAATAGTTTAAATACTTATCATTGTCAATTTTAAGCAATTTTATATTTAAGTAGTAAAAGTCAGTCATTAATGAGGCATATGTGTTGTAATCTTCCATCGGAAGACGGTAACTGTTCGGAAACAAATCGGGAAATTTTATGGAATTCCAAAGGAAATTATCATTGGAATTATGACGAAATCTCCTGGTGGCACTTTCCTTGGAATCTTTCCAAATGGGAATTTTTAAATAATTTTTACCCAATGTTTTTTTTTTTTCTTTTTTTTTGTGTCTTTTATTCCAAAGAGATTATGAAACATTAAAAACAAAAGCGAGAAATGTTTTTATCATTCATAAATAGAAAAATATTTTAAAGTTAATAGTTGCTTTTATGATTTTTTTATTATTATTATTTTAAAGCCATTTGGGTGATAGGGATAAAAAAGAGAAAATGTTTAACAAACAATGTGTACATTAAAACAACAGTGAATATAGACACCAAAATTTGATCTTTGCAATATTTCAACAAAATGAAGGTAATATTTCAAACGATAATTCGATGCCCATCGAATTGTACATTCGGGAGAGATTGAGTAGATATATATGTTTTATTTACACGCAATTACAACATGACTAACAGCATATATCAAACCACCCTTCTCATATTTTACTCATCGATACAATTTCAACAGGCTTTTCGTGTATTTTCGTTGAATTGAGTTTCCTCTGTGTGTTCATAAAACAACACACAATGGACGCATTACACTCTTTTTCAACAAATATATGCAATACTTGCGCGCAATGCATTATCCATTTACACAAATGGAATTTATATCAACAGTTTTCCTTTCTTTCTTTTTTTTTTTGTTAATTTTTTAATTTAGATTGAATTGCTTTCGTTTAAAAAAATAATTCTGCGAATAAAATTATTAAACAGTTAAATTATTAAAAATTAAATGTTTCCTTAAATGTTTGAAGAAAATTTAGAAGCTGAAAAATTGTCATATTTAATGGAAAATAGAAGTGTAAAATTAGTGACTTGGATAGAATTGGAAAAAAAAATTTTCCAGTTTGGTGCGCGCACTGACTTTGACTTTATGGATGAGGGATGATTGAAAAATATCGACAGAAAGCTCATCGATTTTCTTAAGTTTGTGAAAACACAGCAGCATGAGACTTACGTGGATTTTCTATCCAATTTCCTATTTTCTAGAACGGAATACTGTCACGAGAAAATATTGAAGAAAGCCTAGCAACTATTATGAGATCAAAAAGAAATCGTCTAGCATATCCTACCAAAATCATATACGTATAATAAAAAATCTGTCCTGTGAAAAATTGAACTGATTTTTATTTTCAATTTTTACAAAAAATATAATTGTATTAGTAAAAAGAAATATTTCCAAAAATTATTTTCCTCGTTTCATATTTAATTTATCTTTAATTTCTTTTCACAAATTTATTTCTATAAACAAAAAAAGAAAAAAAAAACATAAACCGAATAAATTTAAATAAACGTGAAAAGTAATTTAATTATATACGCTTGCAACGGGAGGGAAAACCATTTCTTTACGCTTTTCTGGAAACTACACTCTCAAACTGAAAGACACTGAAATGTTCCAAACACAACTGAGCTAGTTTAATTAAAGCTCTTGATGCTATTGAGTAGATGGTATTTTCTTGCTCAGACGGAATCTTATTTCGTCTAATGAATATAGCTTTTGCACCTTCCGATAATTTTCTAGAATCAAGAGATAATTTTGCAAATTTATTATTCATATATAATTATTTTAAAAAGTTTTTCTTCTTTTATCACAAAAATGTTATACATTAGTTTAATGAAAGTGAATTTCTTTTTCCTTTTACTTCTTTTAACCAACACATCTGGCCTAAATATAATCGAGACAAATTTTAAAGTGGAGAAAATATGTGACCGCAATACAAAAGTCACGTAATTTGAAAATTAATTTCTGTCACAGAATCGTGAACTAGTAAAACATGAATAACTAATAATGTCGTTATATTATGAGCGCGAGCAAATTATAAACCCTTTCTTCTAGATTCCCGCGTTTCATTAGCATATTTGTTAATTATCATATACCTCATAAGTACACGCATATATTCTTTGTCAGGTGCCATCGCATAAAATAAATCTCTCTCACATAATGTTTAATTTCACTACAATTAATAATGAAAATTAATTTTCATTAATTAAATTCATTAAAATAATAAAATTCGAAAATTATATTTCGATTCTGCTTCTAGAATAAAAAGAAATTCTATATTCTTTATACTATTTTCATTCATAGTAATCGAAATATTAATATTATCGTTTCTTTCCGTTTTAACGGACTTGACGGATCTATTAAAAAATACAAAAAAAAATACAAAAAAATACAAAAAAATACAAAAAAAAATACAAAAAAAAAATACAGAAAATAATACAAAATAAATAATGTAAAATATCCAATATTTCAACTCCATTTTTAAAAGCTCCATAACTCTCGCAAACTGAAAACAAATGACCCTTTTCTACGATATATTATGCGATTTCTACTCACCGTGATCATAAATAAGAGTTTTGACAGATTTGACTCACCTGAAACAAAAAGGAAAAAATTTCATTCAATACAAAGTCTATACAATTTAAAATAATGGAGATCTTTTTTTTTCTGTCTTTTATATTCGAATTTATTTTTCCTATTATTTGAAAGAATTTTTTTCCCCGCTTTATAGATTTAAATTTCGTATATGTCTATAAATCAGGCGCATAAAGAAGGAAAACTATAAATTCCCGTCTTAAAAAAATTACATTTTCACAGTAGGTTAGAAAATAAATAAATAATAAATCAATTACAAAATTCAATAAAAGAGGTAAAAGAGATTAGAAAGCGTTATTAAAAATCTTCAAGATTTACAGTTGTCTTGTATATGCTTAACGATAAATAATTAGTCAGGGGTATATAAAGTTGGGATGTGACTTGGCATTAAATTATGATTCGATCAATAGTATTTTAACAGCGGCTTATCCCAATATTTACGTGACGACAGTTAAACAAGTATATGGATATGTCCTTAACACGGGTGGCAAAGGCGATAAGGTCGGTTTACGCGTATTCGGACGTTTATCGTCTTGAATAAAGCCAGCACGCAATCTTAGTGTTTTAGTTGAGCATAATCCAGAACAGGAGTTTCCCACCTGTTTTGCAAAATCCTCGAGTAACTAATCTAATACAAACCTATAATTCATGAATATGAATTATATATATAAAAAATATATCGATATTCAATACATTCGACTTGAAAAATAAAAAAAAATATATATAAATTAATTATGCAAATAAAAGTCAATTTACTATGGGATTTTTTGAATAATTTAACAATCGATGAATTTTAAAGTTTACTGAGACAAAATTTAAATAAATAAATTCTCAATCATAATTTAAAATTTAAATGATATTTATAATTCGAATTATGATTGGAAAAAAATATATAAAATGACAGTAAATAAATAAAAGTAAAATAAAACATTAACTAGAGTTTTTTATTTTGTTATTAAAAAATAGATATAATGGAAACCAGATTAAAAAATATTATTTATACCTAACTTGTAAATATTTATATATTGTGAGTGGATTAATTTTGATAACCCAGTTTAGTTTGTAGAAATTATTTGAATTTATAAATAATCGCACTTTTACGTTTAAGCTTATTCTATATTACACTTGACAATCTTATCATGGTTTATATTCTTTTTACAATTGCAAAACAATTCCAATTTATTACGTAAAAGTACGCATTCATTTCTTACTCATTAACTTATTTATGAGCTGGGAAAGTAAATCGTATAATTGAAACCAAAGATTAAAAAATTTAGTCTCTCACGCACGGATAAATTTTTTATAAATTATTTCTTATACTGTTTTAAATATTTACTTGAATTGTTCTAAATTTTAGTTATTACTAAATTAAATCTTTTATTCAAAAATAAAGGAAAATTTATTAAAAATGTTTTTCGCAATTTTTTCCTCAAATTTTCATCATGTGAAAAATAATAATTCAACTAAAAAAGGTAAAAAAAAACTTAAACTTAAAACTAAAAAGGGAAGGGGAAAATCTCCTTTGTAAATGAATTTCATCGTATTATTGAATTTATAGAGGGACACATATAACATTTCAATTGCTCTCATCCCTTTAAGGATCCGATTTCTATCATCAAGTTTCTCTACTCTCATTTCTGGTTTGAAACAATGAAACCGGCAGAATGTTAAGAGGCAAATATTTAGGCGACAGTTTCGTGTCACATTTCAATAGCCAGAGTCTAATTTCGATTGAACAATTGATTAAAAAAATGTTTTTTATTGAAAGAAATAAAAAAAAAATTTTTTTACACTCACAAAGCTCAACTAGAAATGTTACTCCAATTTTATAAACTCAATAGTAATTTAATATTCTCGTTTAGAAAATTAAATGATAGTTTTTTTTCAAAAATCTTTAATTTTTTTTTATTTTTACGATTTTACCTATTAGGCATAAATTAAAAACAAATTTTTCTAACCAAAAATTAATTTTAATACTTATATCAAAATAACAATAGTGTAAAAAGTGTCTGACTGAATATTACTTTTACTACTAGCACCAAAACGACGAGAATTTATACAGTCTTACTAAAATTACTATTACTACTGGATCAAAAATTACAGAAATATGAAAAGTCTGCCAAAAACTGACTTTCACTACTCAAACTAAAATTCTGACAATTTTAACCGTCTTACTAAAAATTACTTTTACTACTGGTTCAAAAATTACAAAAATGAAGAAAGTCTGACTGAAACTGACTTTTACTACTAAAACTAAAATTCTGATAATTTTATTACTGAAAATTAATTTTACCACTGGATCAATAATTACAGAAATATGGAAAGTCTGACAAAAACTGACTTTTACTACTCAAACTAAAATTTTGACAATTTAAACCGTCTTACTAAAAATTACTTTTACTCCTGGTTCAAAAATTACAAAAATTAAGAAAGTCTGATTGCAACTGACTTTTACTACTGAAACTAGAATTCTTATAATTTTATTACTGAAAATTAAATTTACTACTGGTTCGAAAATTACAAAAATGAAGGAAGTCTGACGAAAACTGATTGCTACTACTAACGCTAAAATTACGTGAATTTATACCGTCTTACTAAAAATTACTTTTACCACTAGTTCAAAAATGACAAAAATAAATTACAAAAATAAAGAAAGTCTGACTGAAACTGACTTTTACTACTGAAACTAAAATTCTGATAATTTTATTACTGAAAATTAATTTTACCACTGGTTCAAAAATTACAAAAATAAAGAAAGTCTGACTAAAACTGACTTTTACTACTGAAACTAAAATTCTGATAATTTTATTACTGAAAATTAAATTTACTACTGGTTCGAAAATTACAAAAATGAAGGAAGTCTGACGAAAACTGACTGCTACTACTAACGCTAAAAGTACGAGAATTTATACCGTCTTACTAAAAATTACTTTTACCACTAGTTCAAAAATGACAAAAATAAAGAAAGTCTGACTAAAACTGACTGTCTTACTGTCGGAAAATGTCTCGCACTACTGAAAGGAAATTCACAATAAATAAAGTGTCAGAATATCTGTCAGAAAGCGCTTCTTGTTAATTGGTCAGAATAGTGTGCACACTTTTGTGGTCTACGTCCGATCACACGTCGACCATTACTACTTGATAATAATGCGCATGCTCAATATTGTCATGTACACGAAACACATTACATTTGTATATACATATATATATATATATATTGACTCTACATATATATATATATATCAATATATATATATATATATCAAATATTACTAACCTTTCACAACCTGTACAGTACCGAAGCCAATTAATTTCACGTCCTTCAATACAGGACGTTGATCATATTTGCATGATTAATTAATTTAATAGTATTCAGTCTACTGGGAAATACGCTGATGTTACCCCGAAAACTTGATATTTATTAAATTTGAAATCTGCTAATGATAATAATAATAATTTTATCCCCATCTCAATTCAATTCACGTAGCTGGTAATATGAACCCGATGAAAAACGTAATACACAAAGTTATTTCACCAATAATATAAATTGAGTTTGTTATTACATGCTTTTCACATTGAATTTAATAGACACGCAATACACACAGAGGAGAGGGGTGGGAAAATTTGTTTAATCCGACAAACTAAAACCACTTCATATTCTTTTGTGCCTTGCTCGAACTCCCTATTATTATATCAATGATATTTTAATGATTCCAAATATTCACCTGATTAAATTTCACATATATTCAATGTGCACTTGTATATTTATACTTGGATAATTATTATCAATTTGTTTCAAATAGATTACTCCCCTTCGTTTTAATATTCATTATAATTGTTATTTATATTTATTTCATTATTTACGAATTTTTTAATTTACCCAACAAGTAAATTACACAAATCATTTTTACAAGTCGAAAATTGAATCAAAATTTTCAAAAACTAGAATTTTTGTTCAATTTATATATTTTCCGGTTTTTCAAGTTTGATAAAATTATTCGTGTTTTGTTTTTCCCTGACTCGTGGGCCGGTGGCAAAGGGTAGTTCAAAAGTAGTTGAAATTTTTGACGCTAAAGTTCGAAAGAAGAGAAAAAAAATCCGTGTTATGTGATGAAAGTAAAAGTACCTACACTTTACGTATTTCTTTCACACGGTATAATAAAGTGTCAAGGAGTGTTATGTGACAGGTGAAAAAAAAAAAATCAATGAGACTGGAATTCTAAAGCAGGCTGTTAGCGATGGGTAAACGGTGCACGTTAGACTCCTAAGGCAGTGGCAAAGGCCAAAATCGTGCAGAGAGGATGAGATGGTAACAGTGTGAATCTTGAAATTGGGAGAGTCAGTGGGATGAGTTGTCTATGGTAGGGTTACACAGCTATTTTCCGAGAGCAAGGCATATATATATATAAAGCATGAAGAGTGAGTCGTGAGTGAGAGGGGTGACGGGAAGTTTAACTTGCCTCCTTATTTCCCAACAGACTTGGACTCGCTTTACCCTCTTCCCTTGGCCCCGAAACCATCCGACGAGCGTTACTCTTGATGCTGACCTGCTGAGAGACCTCATCCCACACACTACTCCCATCCACTTACTGTCACGCACACAGAGGACTACTTCCTCTATGATTTACAACCGACGACACTCGTCTTATAAACGAGTTCGTCAACATGCTCTAGATTAAATTTTTTTTTCATATACCACCACCACCACCACCACTATCACCCCTCCGCGCATCCCTCTTCATCGCTACCTTTTCACGGAAAGAGACTATTTTTCATTTGAATGAACATATTGTTATATATAACCGGTGAGAGCGTGTAGTATAAATGGTAAATGTGAGTTTTAATAAGACGTAAATAAAAGGTTTTCGTCATCATTTTTCTAACCAGTAGTAATGAAAATTTGTAGTAAGACATGAAAATTTTATTCTAAACAAAATATATGATTTGACGATCTTATAAAATTTTGTAATTTTTGTTTCAGTGGTGAAATAAACTAACGGACAGACGTTATGGTTTTAAATTTTTGTAGCTAGAGAAACTTTGGGTAAGACTAATTGTTTTCGAAAATTTGGATTACGTAGAGACAGTTTTAGTCGGACAAGATTTTTAGAAAAAAATTAATTTTTTCAGTAGTAATAGACGGTTATAGTACAGGACAGAAAATTTCTTGTAAATTAAATTTTAGTAGTAAAAGTTGATTGCAGTCGGACACTTTATATTTTTAAAATTAGAAATCAGTTGTAAACTAGAACTGTAGTCGGAGTTTGTACATTTTGAAAATTTTTGATACTAGTAGTAGAAGATAGTTTTAGTAAGACAAATTTTCGCAAATTTGAATTAAGTAGTTAAAGTCAGTTTTAGTCAGACAAGATTTTGAAAATTTGTAATTTTGCTATCAGAGTTATAGTAAGACAACAATATTCTTCTAAATTGAATATTAGTGGTAAAATGTAGTTATAGTCAGACGTTTAAAATTTTCGTAATTGAAAATCAGTAGTAAGCTAGATTGATAGTCGGAATTTAGAGCTTTTTTTACAATTTTGGTATCAGTAGTAAGAGAAATTTTTAGTACGACTCAAGTATTTTTGAAAATTTGAATTAAGTAGTTAAAGTCAGTTGTCAGAGAATATTTTAAAAAAGTTCGAATTTTGCTATTAGTAGTAACAGACGGTTTTGGTAAGACAACAATCTTCTCAACTATTACTAGTAAAATTTAATTTTAGTCAGACGCTTTAAATGTGTAAAATTGAAAATCAGTAGTAAACTAGATCTGCAGTCGGACTTTAAATTTTTTTTTTAATTTTGATATCAGTAGTAAGAGAAAGTTTTAGTAAGACTCAAGTATTTTCGCAAATTTGAATTAAGTAGTTAAAGTCAATTTTAGTCAGACAATATTTTAGAAACCTGCAATTTTGCTATCAGCAGTAACAGAAAGTTTTGATAAAACAAAAATATTTTCGTAAATTAAACATTATTAGTAAAAATTAGTTATAGTTAGTAGTTTAAAATTTTTGTAATAGAAAATCGTAGTTATTTATCGGAATTTTTGTATCAGTAGATAAAGACAGTTGTTGACGGACAAAAATACTTGAAATTTCGTAATAATATTAGTAGGTGAAATAAACTGTCATAAATAACTATTTCTGTTTAAATAACTGTTTATTAAATAACTGTTTTCTGTCAGTAGTCAGTCGAATTTTCGATTGAAAACATAATTTTCATTTATAAAATTTGTAACGTTAGATGTGTAACATTTTTTGTACCAGAAATAAAAGACATAAAAATTTACAGTGACATGAAAGCAAAAAGTACGGAAAAATATCAGAGAAAAGCGGTGGAAAATAAAAGTAAATTAGGGAAAGAGAGAGAGAGAGAGAGTGAGAGAGGGGAGTGAATGAGGATAAAAATAAAACAATGTAATTTATTTACCTAAAGTATTAGATTGTTATAAAGGACAGTCTTGGGTTTGTTGGGTAAGTTTCGCAGATGTTCCTCGCACACGCGTGTACCCGAGTCTCGCTGTGGTCTGTGCCCAAGGGTGTTAAACGCCCGCATCCGAGATTTATCTCGCTCATATCTGGCTACACTATGTGAGAGTGCTCGCCCTCGCCGCGGCCATTAAAGCCAAGCACGTGCCTTTTTTCCCTGAGACAATTTCCGAAATCTTTACCAAAAAAAAAAAAATAAATA
>JUFY01019479.1:0-10788 GCA_001855655.1 Leptopilina clavipes | reverse complement strand
AAAAAAAAATAAATAAAAAAAAAACCACACACACGATTTATGTATATGTGAATGTATCGCAGGACACGTAGTGAGTGTGTGAGGATATTATGAGTCACAACCTCACAAAATTTCCCGTCGGAAAACGCTTGCCGGCACTAACCATATAGTGAAAATGATTCATTTTCAAGATATTAGACGTTCTGACGCTATTTATGTGCCGAAATTGAGCTTTTCTTTCTGAGCTTTTAACTTTTTATGGAAAACCTCCTATACTTATAAAAAAAAGAAAGGAATGTTTCTTCAACCATTTATTCTCAATTACAAAACAATCATAAAAATAGAAATTAAAAAAAATAATACTACCAAAATTTAGTTTATACTATAATTTAATAATTTAAATAATTTCGAAAAAATTTTAATAGATAAAATATAAATTTATTGAGTTACTGTAAATTGTTTTTCTGTTAGAATTTTTTTTTTTGCAGGAAATAAAAAATAATGTTGGGTTAGGGTTTCTTAAAAAAAAAAAAAATTTCAACTGATATTGAAAGGCGTAGTCGACCGAATTTTCATTTATAACAGGGCTTTGAAAATGAGTTAACTATCAATTTCGGGTTAGTAGCAAGAAAAGAAAAAAAATGAAAAAGTGAAATAGATTGTAGGTTTGAAGCAAGCTCTATGCAAGTTGAATGGGAGTCGCTGATAACGGACCACGAAATTGTTGGTATGATTGATGCAAGTGTGTTATTTTTGTCGAAGCAAAAATGCTATGCCAAAATAGGTCCACACGCGAGACTTCTTTTTAACGATAATACAACTTTTTTAATACCGATCCTTCAAAAATTTTCAAATCAACAATAATCGAAATGTTAAATCACTTCAAAAAATGCATTTTATTACAAAATCTCCAGAATATGCGGCAAAAATGCAAAATTGTATTTGCTTTTTATCTATACTGATTTAGAAATAAGCCCCCCCCAAAAAAAAAAATTATGTCTGACGACAACTGTCTTTTACTACTAATAAAAAAATTTTAAAAAGTCCGACTGCAATAAACCTTTACCACTAAAAAAATTAATCCTCTGCCTGAGTAAATATTTGTTTTTCCACTAAAATCACTTTGTTGATTAACAATATGTAGATTCTAGAATTTTATATATAGATTTAAAATATAGATTTTAAATTTAGAATATACATTGTAGTATTTAAAATATTGATTGTAGAGTTTAGAAGCTAGATTAAAATATTTACAATGTAGATTGTAAATTTTATAATCTAGATTGTATTATTTACAGTATTATTGTATTACTGTCTTATTTACTCTCTAGATTATAAACTTGTATCTAGATTACTATCTAGATAATATTATTTACAATTTAAATTGTAGTGTTTAAAGTCTAGATTTTAGAGTTTAGAATCTAGATTGTATTATTTTATCATCCAAATTCTGGTGTTTAGATTTTAGACTTTATTATTTACTATCTAGATTCTAGAGTTGAGTATAGACTGTATTATTTTCCAATCTAGATTGTAGTGTTTAGACTCTACATTGTGTTATATAAAATCTAGATTGTAGAGTTTAGAATATTGATTATATTATTTACTATCTAGATTGTAGACTTCGGTCTGGGCGGTATTATTTACAATCTAGATTCTAGAGTCTACAATCTAGATTGTAAACTCCGGTCTAGGCGGTATTATTTACAATCTAGATTCTAGAGTCTACAATCTAGATTGTAGAGTTTAAAATGTAGAATATAGTAAAAGAATTTTTTAAATTAAATAATAATTAAATGTTAATGAAATTAAACATTTGAATGGTAAAACTTTTTAGCACTATTACTAAAATTAAGAAAATATAAAAAGTCTGGATTTTACCACTGATTCCAAAATACAAATACTCAAAAGTATAGTACTAAGTCTGACTGACTCATCTAATATTATCACAGTGCAGCAAAGTATTAAAAACAAAAAATCAAAGAAAAAAAGTAAAAAAAAAAAATGTAAATTTTAAAAGACAAATGTAAATAATGTCGTCAGGAGTAAAAGTTATCATTCTCGTCAGGATATATATATAAACTGAAGCATAAAATGTATTTAGCTCTTAAATCATCTGTCGGGACTTGTGCGCTATACACTCACAATTATATTACAAATTCAAAGTGTATCGTACGTTACTAATTACCAGCACTCCACATGCAAATGATATGTAAATGATGACGCGGAAAATTTGAATTTTCCATTCGTCCGCTATCGGATATCCTCTCAGCGAATGTATTTTGCACACAGAACTGTGGTGCTATCTCATTTCATTTAAACTGGCGAACGACCCTTAATATTATTGATTCCGATTTCCTGTTACCGTTGACCGTCTTCTGGGAAACGAAAACTGAAAATGGGTGATCGTCGTCGTTGTCGTCGCAGCATCGGCAAAGTGAATATTTGCATATTAATGTGATTATATGCGAGTCATTCGAAAGCGGAAGAGACAAAACGTCCAAGCGGATAACGATGAGAGAAACAGAGAGAAGAGGACTCTTATATACGGAAGCAACGACGAAAGAGGGTCGAGGGAAATGAATCACATCATTATGAATAATAAAACACCCAGCTACCGGTGTGTTCTCTCTGTCTTGTTATTAATAGTAATGACTTAGCGGGAGGTTTTTGTTTTGTCGTGGTGTGAGTTGGTGTCGCGTGAAACACGCACTACTTTTCCAACCTGCTACCAACCGCCCTTCAACCTTCACCCTTCCTGTACCTCTTTTTTTCTCTCTCCCTCTCTCTCTCTCTTTTATATTTTTGTCTCTCTCGTCACCGTTGATCTTTTATATAAGCTTTCTTTCTAGTTCTCCTCTCTAACGTCTCGATTTCAACATATATATATATGTTTTACGTTTGTCGGTATACGGTCTCGTTTACGGTCTGAGGGAAGGGAAAAAAAAACTTATAAAATATTTCACAGCTCTCTCTCTGAATTTCTCGAGAGTCGAGTGTTTGTAAGTTGGACGATTTCGACACTGAGGAACAGGCAACATTTTGCCAGAAATTACTGCGCGATCGCATGCTGCGAAATACTTTTTCTTCCAGTATTTTTCAATGTATACCTTGTCCCGGCATAGCTCAGGTAGACGCTTAACATTTGTAACATTCGTGTTTTCTAATCTGTAACCCCCCTCTAAAGGAGTCCTTTGGCAAAAATTATTCGACGACCAACGAAAATTTACCTTCTCCAAGAAGAAAAACTCAATTTCTTTAGAATTTAGAGAAAAATTTCGTGAGGGAACTTTTTTCTCTTGCAAGCGCTACACGTGCGTAAATAAATAAATGCGGGAAATGTTTTCCACCAGGGATGAAAATTTCATTTGAATAGAAATATCCACTGAATGAATATTAATTCATTTGATAAAATATTCGTTTTGGAAAAATATTTCAAGGAAACATTTCAGAACATTTCAATCATGCTTCCTTATAAAAAAATTATTCCATCATTGTCATGGTACATTTATTGGTGTGTTGCATATTTTTTATACTTGAATTAAAAATAATGCAAATTGATATATATGCAAATATTATAATTTGATAAGAAATGGAGAATAGAATAAAGAGAGAAAAAAAAGAGAGAGAGAGAGAAAGAGAGAGAGAGACGTAACATTTACTGAGATAACTTTCAAGAAAGTCGACCCTGTGGTAGGAATATAAGATGATATGGAAGATTAGGAAAGCATAACCATTTTTTAATTTTCTTGTAATTACTTTTCAGTCGTTTGCGTGATAAGTAAAATAAATACATTAACTTTATCAATAAACAAATTCTCAACGTTTACATTTCATTTCTACAGGCGTTTCAAAAATTATTATCATGATTCTGGGAGGAGAAAGAGAATGAGAAAGAGCAAGTACCATATACACACCTTTCAGAATTCAACGTTATCGCATGCGACGTATTGCTCATTCATTTTCGTGGTGTCACTCTGTAAACATTGTCCGAACTCACGCAAGTTGCAAAAGAGTTATAAGAAAAACAAAAGGGAAAAAAAAAATTACAGACAAATAGGAATGAACTCATCAATAATACTATATTAATATATTATCTTGCTGCGGAAAAAATTATATGCAGTGTGTCAAAAAATTTTATCAAAATTGATACACATGTAAAATTTTCTATCGAATTTAAAAAAGTAATTACAAGAACTGGAAAAATTGTTGTCTAATTGAAACTGTCTCAATTTTACCACTGAATCAAAAATTTAAAAAAATTTCAATGTCTCACTGAAAATGATTTTAACCACTGACACTAAATTTAAAAAAATTTTTGTCTTACTGATAATTTCTATTACGATTGGTACTAAAATTAATAGAATTTTGTAAGGTCTGACTTCTGATCGCTTTTACTACTGAATTCAGAATTGGAAAAATTTTAATCGTCCCACTGTAACTGATTTTAACTAACAGCAAATTTACTAATTTTTTTGGCTTACTAAAAACTGAAAACTAATAACTTACTAAAAACTGATAACTAAATTATTAAAATGGTACGAGGTTTGACTACAGATCTATTTTACTACTGAATCCACAATTTTAAAAATCTAAAAAGTCTAACTGAAACTACAAAGAGAATTTTGGTCTTACAAAAACTTTCTGTTACTACAGACACTTACCAAATGTTAAAAAATTACATGAGGTCTGACTGCAGTTCTATTTTACCACTGATTTCAAATTACAGTAAACATTTAAAACATCCGAAGTATTAAACTTTCAACAATATTAAAGCCTTATTAATCTATTATCTAGTTACATATATGATTTCGTCCTCTTCTAATTAAATTGTAACATTTTGAATGTAATTTTTGTACCAGAATAATTTAGTCCGATTTATTAACGAAAATGCTACGAAATATGGTGAACAGTAATTAAAACAAAACTATGACTGAATACATAATAACTCATTTCTGAAATGACAACACTGTTTGGAAATAATAATTTCTCTAATGTGTAATTAGCAAAATTTAGAGGATAACACCACAAAGACTAATTATATATTATTTACATTATGGAATAATGAAAACAAATTTTCAATTGTTTCATTAAACTGAACAATAATTTTACATTTATAATTATAATTTATAATCATAATTAAAATGTTTAATTTTTCCCAATCGGTCTTTAATTTAACCAAAAAGTGATAATTTAACTAAAAGGGTATCGAACTAAAATATTTATTTTTTTTTATTTATGTCTTATTCTACAATGTTTTTTTTTTGTCAAAGAGAAAAAAAATTAATTTAATCGAAAACACAAATATTAATTTCTTGCTCCAAAAGAAAGTTTTCTGTTAATTTTAGACTCTCTCAAGGACGGGATTAATTTTTTAATAATTTTCTCGATAACACGTGTTGTTTATAATATATATATTATTTACCATATAGACGCTATATTTATGTTCTTTAGTATCTTTTTGCCCTCATTTTACAACTCGAGCGAAGTCATTTAAAATATTCACTCCTCTATAAAATAGTAACCTCAATCTAGACAAAATCAGCAGCGTCGTACATTTTTGCAAGTAAAATACGCAATGAAAATTATTATTTCCATATTACCATAACTCACTGTGACTTTTACAGTTCCAACCCGCGCGCACATTTTTCAATGTAACTAATAATTACACCCCCCCCCCTTCCCTTCTCCTCTTCCAATCCTGAAGAATTTACTGCCCCCTAGTATTAAAAAAAAGTATCGCAATAATAATTATAAAATTACTCAATCGAGAGGACGAATTTATTCGAGATATAGATTAATTAGGACGATATACGTGAATGTAAGTAGTGTTGCGTGAGGCGTTGACTTGAAATTTAAAAAAAGGTTTACATGAAAGTACCGAGAGTTAAAGTTCCGGCACTGAAGAAAGAGAGTTCAAGCTGAAGAAAGATAGAGAGAGAGCGAGAGAGAGAAAGAGTGAGTATGTGTACATTATGCACGTGCCAGTTAGCATATAGAAAAATATATAACTACGTGACTCAAGGAGAGTTTGGTCTATAAAAGCCATCGTCGGAATATTATAAAAGAAGAAAGGCAAGTGAGTGAAGAAATTCAAGTCACCAGAGATGGGTTGAAACTCGGAAGAGTGAAGAAAACCGTCGATACACATATATATGCAAAGAAAAGTACATGTGTATAGAAGAGAAGGCCAATCACGCTTCTTGCATTACTTTATACAAATAACGTTCTCAGATGCAATTTGCGAAATTTCTGTTATTTTACATTTTAAACTAGAAAATAAAACGGCCGCGTACTACCGTGGCTTATCTGTCCGTTGTGATCGTGATTCTATCTGGGCCAGTCACGCTTACCAACCGACTGCAAGCCGAGCACGACCACCTGAAATTACAAGTGTGACGTATACATATATATATATACATACTATATATGTATATAAAATATCTATAAATGTACGTGCTGTTGAAAAATAATTTTTTCTTTCCTCCCTTAGAGCTCCTCAAGTGAATCATCGCGGGAAAATACAAATTTTCCACATGAGAGTCATTCTCCACTTTATCGGCGCGTCTACACGGAAAATAATGTAGGTATTTTCCTGGAAAAATGTCCAGTGCCGCCATCCAATGGATGTTTCGCGAAGCAGAAACCACCCCTTGAATGAAGAAGGAATTGAGGGGAAATTGCGAGCGAACGAGGGGAGGCAAATCATCATCGTGGCGGGAGAATTCTGTACAAGCTCGTTTTACACTGGAAAAATGTTTTTCCGTATTTTTCCTATTGCAGTTAGAAAAATTAAATTCGTTTTTAATGTTCAGAGCAAGGATTCCAATCTAAATTTAATTTACCCTTTAGGATTTATTAACAATCAAGATTTTATTATTTTTAGTCTCGATTTTTTATTTACAATATAGTTTTTTTATTTTTAGTCCACATTTTTTATTTACAGTTTAGATTTTTTATCTACAATCTATTTATCTACAATCTATAGTTTATTAATTGTAATTTCTTAATTTTTTGTTTATAATTCAGGTTGTAGAATTCAAAATCTACATTATAGATTAGCAATAAAGACTGTAGAGTATATAATGCAGACTTTAATATTTACGATATAGAATGTAAAATTTAAAATATTGCCTGTGTTATTTACTATCTGGATTCTAGACTTTGGTATAGACTGTATTATTTACGATCTAGATTGTAGTGTTTATAGTCCAGGTTCTAGAGTTTGGTGACTAGATTATATTATTTACAATCTACATTGTAGAGTTTAGATTTTCGATGGTATTATTTACAATCTAGATTGTAGTATTTAAAGTCTAGATTCTTCAGTTTGGTCACTAGATTTTATTTATTACAAGCTAGATTCCAGATTTAAGATTGTAGTCTGTATTATTTAGAATCTAGATTCTAGAGTTAAGAGTATAGTCTGTACTATTTACAATCTAGATTTTAGAGGTTAGAATGTAGACTGTATTATTTACTATCTAGATTCTAAATTTTGGTCTAGACTGTATTATTTACAATCTAGATTGTAGTGTTTATAGTCCAGGTTCTAGAGTTTGGTGACTAGATTATATTATTTACAATCTACATTGTAGTGTTTAGATTTTAGATGGTATTATTTACAATCTAGATTGTAGTATTTAAAGTCTAGATTCTTCAGTTTGGTCACTAGATTTTATTTATTACAAGCTAGATTCCAGAGTTAAGAGTGTAGTCTGTATTATTTAGAATCTAGATTCTAGAGTTAAGAGTATAGTCTGTACTATTTACAATCTAGATTGTAGAGTTTAGAATGTAGACTGTATTATTTACTATCTAGATTCTAAACTTTGGTCTAGACTGTATTATTTACAATCTAAATTGTAGTGTTTAGAGTCCAGATTCTAGAGTTTAGATTCTAAATTCAAAATTCTAGAGTTTAGACTCTTGAATCTTTCATTTAAAATCTAGATTGTAAATTCTAGAGTATAGATTATAATTTAAAATCTATATTCTAGTATTTAAAGTCTAGATTCTTCAGTTTGGTCACTAGATTTTATGTATTACAAGCTAGATTCCAGAGTTAAGAGTGTAGTCTGTATTATTTAGAGTCTAGATTCTAGAGTTAAGAGTATAGTCTGTACTATTTACAATCTAGATTGTAGAGGTTGGAATGTAGACTATATTATTTACTATCTAGATTCTAGACTTTGGTCTAGACTGTATTATTTACAATCTAAATTGTAGTGTTTAGAGTCCAGATTCTAGAGTTTAGATTCTAAATTCATATTTCTAGAGTTTAGACTCTAGAATCTTTCATTTAAAATCTAGATTGTAAATTCTAGAGTATAGATTATAATATAAAATCTAGATTGTAGTGTATGGATTCTAGATTGTAGCGTTTGTAGTCAAATTGTAACATGCAAAATACAAATTGTAGTATTTACAATATAAATTACAACATTTCCAATTCTAATTTTATTATTAACCTTTCGATTTTCCAATTTTAATTTTATTATTAACCATTTCAATTTTCCAATTCTAATTTTATTATTAACCATTTCGATTTTCACACTATCAATCTATAATTTATTATATATTGTCAATAAAAATTTTTCAATTTAAATAATAATAATTAAATATCAGTTAAATTAAATATTCTTGAAAGGGGAATTTTAGGGGAAAATTTTTCGAGTGTGTTACGGGCTTGTTCTCCGTTTCCCCACCACAATCTGACGAAACAGAGGGGAATTTTTCGGTGGGGATGAATCGATACAGCAACGATACAACGAGCGATGTCTCGAAACTCGAAAGCGGAGTGCATGCGCATCTTCCGTGCCATAAAGCGCTGTGCTCAGTTTTTGATACAACGTGACATTTATCGCGATTAGAAGTAACGCAGATTACCATTTGCAAAGTCACGCAGAAATAATTGCGACTCATTTTTTTTTTTCTGTTTTTTTTTTTTTTTTTTTTTTTTTTTTGTTGAGAAAGAAAATTGTTATGATAAAGTTAAAGCATTCAAAGTCAGGATCCTCGAAACTATAGTAACAATAATTAGACCATAATTATTGTTATTGTGAAAGTCTAATAATATAGTAGGGTTTAATAACTGTTTTGAAAATAATTGTTCTTTGAAAATGACACTAATTATGCACTCAAAAGTACATTTTCCTGAATCAACAATCTTTTATTGGAATTTTCAACTAATTTTGCAAGATTAAATTTCTAATTTTTAAATAAGTATATGTAATCTTTTTTTTTTCTTTCCATTATGATTGTGTTTTTTTCCCCACCCATATTTTATCGAGAAAATTTATTTTTCATTTTATGTAAAATGATGTCTGATAGATTAATACATATTATACTTTTAAAAATGAGTTTGCTTCATGAGTCTCAATAATTGATTAGCCGATGGCGTCGATAATCAATTATCCGAGTTAGATGTTTCACGTAAATCTCATCTCCGTTCATCCTTTAATAGTTTTTTAATTCCCTACAAATTCTGCATCATGTTCGATCCTTTAATAGTTTTTTAATTCCCTACAAATTCTGCATCATGTTCGAGTGAATTGCCTGTGAATAATAAATTCCTCTCCGTTAATCAAAGCTTATAGCAATGTGTAATTAAATGCTCGCGCGATGGTGTATTCGTGGAAAGATAAAGCGGTCTGATCAACAAATACATATGCATATAATTAATAAACACTATTAATACAAAACTTAAAACATCACGTTTTTAATTTTATATTTTATTTTCCTAATTTACAATTTACAATCAATATTAAATTACTTTTTGTCCTAAAGCGTCTGACTAAAATAATTTCCATACTACTTAAGAGTCGAATCTTCAATTATTAACTACTTCATTTCTTGCTAAAGTTTAAAATCAAACCTTAAAAAATAAATTAAAAACAAATTTCCGTTCTAGAATCTTGATTTTTAAATTAAGACGGAAAATATTTAAATACCCTTTTCCTATTACCGTTATAATCCCGTATTTTCCTTCCAAGCTATTATCGTTAAAATCTCACAGTTTACCTTTTAAGCATTAAAATACCAAAACATCCGATTAAACTTCACTTTCAACCATATCATTCCACTGAGAAAAGTGCACATGACCACAATGTTGGAAATAGATCGCGTAAAATTGAGATCATAAAATCTATTATTGTATATCCTAAAATTTTATATCCAATATTAAAGATTTTATAAACCATCTATGCTATTTCAGATGTAATTTAAAATCGTTGCACTGAACTTTATTTGTTTCAAAATGAAATTGCTCGCGCAATAATTTTTCAAAGAATGTTAATAATTTTTCGCATCAAAAAAATCCACTCAATCAAAAATTTACCAAGATTTTTTGCAGAATCAATATACATTAATTAATTGACCAATCACTTCAATTATTAATGAATCGAACAATAATTCAAACAACAATAATTCGAACAATAACAATTTATAAATTAACGCAACAATCAATCAATAAATTATTCCACATAATTAAGCCATCCATTTGAATCTTAATTGGTAAATATCATTGTGACCCGTCTTAAAAATTCAGTAGATAATTTAGATTTTCCAAGATGTTGAAAATTAAATAAATCTCTCTCTAAATTTGAATTAGTAAAAATTTTAACTAATTTGAATTAGTGACTTACTTTTTGCTTTCGAATTAGTTAAATTTTAACTAATTCAAAAGCAAAAAAAAAATTTTTCTACTAATTATTAGTAAAATTTAACTAATTAAAAAGAAAAAAGTAAGTCACTAATTCAAAATAGTTAAAATTATTACTAATTCAAATTTAGAGAGAAAATAAAAAA